>JAOVVB010053871.1:0-14597 GCA_028570985.1 Heterobranchus longifilis
GAGACAAGCTGGGGGCCGTTTAAAATCTGTCCGAGGGCCGCATTTGGCCCCCGGGCCGGACTTTGGACATGCCTGATTTAGGTGTTTATTGTCCCCCAGGGTACAAACTGTAAGGGTACAAATATGTACCCTTGTAAAGGGTACAACGGGTGTACCTTTGAGGGTACTGTCCCAGTGACGAGCTGTTGGACCCCTAAAGGTACAAATGTAGCACTTTATTTCTAACAGCGTAGAGTACTTTCTCTGGATGAAGGGAAGGCTGAAGCATGTAGGGAGAGAGGACAGCTAGACAACATATACAGATACAGTCCAGCCGTATTCATTTCTCCTTCGTTGTTGTTGTTGTTGTTGTTGTTTTTCAGCACTTGTATATGTTGGATGTGACAGTTGGTCTTTGTGGTATTTGTATTCTGTGGCTGGGTAAAAACAGTGACAGTGACGAGCACAGCATTTTTCCCCAAAGTTGAAAAGTGTTCAACCCTCTGCGACCAGAAAAAAAAAGCCAAACGTGCAGCGCTCAGTGCAAAATAGATGCACTGTGCGCTGCACACAGAGTAAATATGCTGAAAACAGTGAGAGTCTCATTGCAAAGTATTAAAAAAATAGATAGAGATGAGTTGCAGATTTCTTTCCCACATCGACCAATCGATTGGTTGAAGAGTGGGTATTATCCAACCAAGATCTTCTTTTTGTACATTTTAGTTGCATTTGCCTCCGGGGCTGAAAAAAGAAGCTGAGAACGTTCAAGTGCCAAAAACTGCAGTTCATCGAATGTCCACTCGAGACTGGCTCCAAAAGCGAGTCAATCCCCATAGACTCCCATGATAAAATGCCCAACTTTACAGCAGAAATAAACATGTTTACAGCCTGGTACAAAAAACAGTTTTGGTCTCTATAGCTAATTTCTCCATTCATGACAACTGTATGTGGGTGAATCTTTATACAACTCATATATATCACTTCTGGCTCCAAAAAAACAAGATGGCGACGGCCAAAATGCCAAACTCAAGGCTTCAAGTCCACAATAGGGCTGCACGATATGAAGAAAATATCTAATCACGATTATTTTGACTGATATTCACGATACTGGAGGGAATGATCATATTTGGATCATTATTCTCATTTTCATTTCAAAATATTTTAAAATGATGATGGTCTGATTTTCTTTTTTTGGTGAGGGTCTGTACCAAATAAAGATTTATTCTTAAGTCTGCAGAACACAATTTGCAGGCCGGGACATCTCCGCAGCACCACATTACTTAATTCAGAGTGGTATTTTGACTATTTCTTTTACATATTTTTCCTTTAACAAATATTGCGTCTTCCTGAGATTTGAATTTTGCACTAGTCCATGTTGTGGTTTTGATAAAACTTTGCATAATTGTGTAGCCCTAATCCACAAAGTGGACTACGTCACAGTGGCTGCGTCCACATTTTTATACAGTCTGTGGTTGTTTTTGTTCCATGCGCTGTGGAAGGAGTGAAAAACTGTGTTAGTGAAACAGCTCATCGTTGTCAGAGATCAGTAAACAGCTTCATCCGTCTGACAGCGACACTGGATCAAGTTAGGGATTTCATCACCAACCAGCGCTTCAAAACACTGCACATCCTGCTAAGAAGCTGAATGTGATTTTGACTTACAGCGCCGTCCTTTCATTTCTTTAACAATTAAAATCAAATCATGCATGTGTAAGCTGAACACCCCCCCCCCCCCCCCCCCCACCCCACCCAAAAAAAAAAATCTAATATCAAAGAAACAGTGCACCCGTAATCCTGTAGTCGAATCACATCGCTCAGTTTCCTGTGATGTAGTTGCTGCAAACAGCACACGCAACAATATTCTTTAAACATTAACAATGCATGACGGATTTGGCTATAAGATGCCAACAGCATGACAATCGGCTGACAGCGGCTGGACAGGCCTTGATGGGGCATTGATGGGTGTAAGCGGAGGGATGCTGATGCCTCAGCTAAAGGTAGACTGTCAGTGTATAGCTGAGCACAATACGTATGAGCCGGGGGGGAAAACTGCTGTCCCAAACATGATTTATCTTTTATTGAGAGGTGTAAAGGATGCAGGTGATGTAATTAACAGTCAGCATTGTCAGCCAACCGCTAGAACAGTGGTTCCCAACCTTTTTCCTTCAGGGACCCCGTTTCTGTCTTAGAGTAAAACTGACCCCAGTAACATCTTTTATGGATGTTTCAGAAACTCTACGATTAACCCAAATAGTGAATTTCTTTTTTTCTTGTAAATTTGTGTGTTTTTTTTCCCGTAAACGTACTTTAATCTCAGAGAATATCCAAGTTTTTTTCTCTGAAATGTACCACTTTAATATAACCCCCCTGCCCCGGCTCTACAATGGTCCTAATACATCGTTGTACTTAGCATCAAGTTTGTGAGAGTAGAAAACTGTATTTAGTACACATACTATGTTGAGAAAGCAAACAAAGTAAACAGAGTAAACAGAGTAAAACCCTGGCTGGTCTGCAGGCTCTGGGGTGTCTCAGTGGGCCAGAAGCTCAGAGTGTGAGTTGCCTCTCATTACTGTGAGCGTAGAGTCAAGATTCAAAGTGTTTATTATATGCACAGTTAAAAACACGTTTCCTTACAATGAAATTCTTCCTTTGCCTTCCACTCTTGATGCTGCTTACAAAAAGGATACGTGAGTAATAAAGAGATAAATACAAGAAAAATAATAAATCATAAATAAAGAACAATATATACTACGGAAGCGTATTGCATTCACTTGAGAAAAAAAGTGCCTTGTTTTTTGGAATTAACGAGGTAATTATCTTGTTAATTCAGAAAAACTGACAGATTTCTTTTTTTTTTTTTCATGAAAACGTATCTCATAATTCTGAGATAATTATCTCATTAATTCATAAAAACAGAGCAGAATTCTTTCCTTTTTTTTGCTGAAAATGTATCTCATTAATTCAGAAAAACAGAGCAGAATTAATTTTTTTTCATGAAAGCTATCTCATAATTCTGAAGTACTTATCTCATTAATTCAGAAAAACATGGCAGATTGTTTTCTCAAGTGAATGCAACACGCTTCTATAATATACAGAGTATAGAAAAAAAAAATAAAATAAAAATATATATATATATATAGTACAGTGTCTGCTTTTCTGTGGCTCTAAGAGTTGCATTATATAACCGGTGGCATGACAGTGTATCCAGCTGCCTTATTATAAATGCAAAGAAGCAGAGCAGCGTTTCTGTGTGAGGAACGGTGTAAGGCAACATGAGATGAGAGAGGGAGTAATGAGGGTCGTGACATGATTCTGGGGACTGAAGCAAAGCGATCGAAGGCCTTGAAGCCATGCGGTCCGAGTCGCAGGGGCCAGGGTCTCCGTGTCGCTGCTACAGTCCTTGAATCAATCTAGTTGTCTTCCCCTCAGTGCTTCTGCAGTTCTCCAATCTGGTCATTTAACGGAGCCGCTGATTCTGCAGCCGTTTGTTTGCGACTCCACCTGCAGAAAGCACGAGAGGTGAGCTAACAGAAGCACGAGGGGAGGTTTCTTTCTCCTCGCATAGTTGATTGCGAGCTGCAGGCGGTGAATTGTCTTCTTGGCTGACGGATGATGATGTTGAAGATGGCATCGAGGGCGACCGCCGTAGTGAGAAAAAAGTATTCTGTGCCTCGGCTTGTTTTGCAGAGAAAAAGGTCACCGCGGTGCCGTTTTACATGCTTGTTGGTACAGAGGAGAGCGCAGCGTGGTAAATAACTCAAAGAAAGGTAAAACAGCTGAGAAACAGCAGCAGACACAAACAAAATTGAAAGTCAGACATGCCGCCCAGGTGGTTTGCAAGCCTGAGGAATCTGGGCAACCAACCGAAAACACTCAGATACGAGATGTAAGCTAACGCAGGTGTGGGAGAGCACGCCGTCGCCTCGCTGAGGGGCAAAAAAGGAAAGTACGGCTCACTTCCAAACAGAACCAGCAGACTGAATTTACCTCTGGGGAGCTGGATACAGATATTCCTTCTGGAGCAGTAACACAAGCATCTGTAGCTGACTAACATAAGTGGATTAAGAATGATTAGGGGGCACTCAGGGTCGATGTCAAGGGACCAAACAGAGAAATAGCTACGCTACACAGCACAAGATACGCTGCACCGGTCCTTAATGAAGTAAAGACAAAACATTTTGCAGAGGTGTGGCTGTCAGTCCTCTGTAAACAGCCCACAAAGCAGTGGTGGACAGTAACTAAGTACATTTACTCAAGTACTGTATAAAATATATGGCATCTTGTACTTTTTACTCCACTACATTTATCTGACAGCTGCAGTTACTGGTTACTTTACAGGTTAAGGTTTTACATAGAAAACACAAGATAGATTTATAAAATACAATACATTGTTAAATATTGAACCAGCGGTTGCTATTATCAGGAAGATACCACAGTAACTGTAGAAATAGTGCCGTGTTGTGTCAAAGAGAATTTCACTCTTGCTGGACTGCTTTTCCTTTCTCTCCATTTCACGTTAATGAGAAACACTGTGGTGTCTGGTGATAAGAGGGGTGAATGTCTGGAAAGAATTAAAATAATTCTTTAACACGTGCTCTTTTGTGCGTGATGCGTTTGCTGAATTACAGGAGATGCTTGGACAGATTCAGAAAATACGGAGAATCTAATTTTATCTGTGCATTTGGTCGGTAATTAGAGCCGCATTGTGATTTTCCTTGTTTTAAGTTGTGCTGATACAGACACCAGCTCAGAGCAGGTCTGTGCAGAGCAGTTCATGACTTGCTTTAACACTTTCCCCGCCAGAGTACACTGATAAAAATAAAGTGCTGGACCTACTTAAAAAAAAATGAAGGTAACTTTTTGCATCAAATTATTATGTAGATCAAGACAAGTCTTGTATAAACTACTTGATTTTTTTGTGCGCAAGAAATACATTTTGCAAGTAAAGTCAACTTAATTTTGCAAGTAAAGTCAACTTAATTTTGTGAGTAAGTCAACTTAATTTTGCAAGTAAAGTCAACTTAATTTTGTGAGTAAGTCAACTTAATTTTGCAAGTAGTCAACTTAATTTTGCAAGTAAAGTCAACTTAATTTTGTGAGTAAGTCAACTTAATTTTGCAAGTAAAATCAACTTAATTTTGTGAGTAAGTCAACTTAATTTTGCAAGTAGTCAACTTAATTTTGCAAGTAAAATCAACTTAATTTTGTGAGTAAGTCAACTTAATTTTGCAAGTAAAGTCAACTTAATTTTGTGAGTAAGTCAACTTTTTTTAACAGTTGTCAGCCAGTGGCAGCATTTTTTTCGATGTAAAACAGTGAATATATCAAAAGAAAGAACAGAGCTTCTGCTTTTATTCTATAGCTTCATTCATTCTTTTTTGATCAACGCTTGAATGTTGGTCATTTTCATCAAAAACACAACATTTCGGATGAAAAGCAGAGAAAATTTGCATTTTATTGACAAACTGCACGGATTGCGGGAATATCTCGACCATGGCGGGGAAAGTGTTAATCGACTTTACTACTAACAAGGGGGGTGGCATCCCCCCTCAAATCACCGACTGCTCCTGCGATTTTGAATGTTTGTAGTATTTTTACATGGATGGATTTAAAGTATTGGCACTTTTAAGTAAAGTAAAGGATCTGAATACTTCTTCCACCACTGCAGAGAGCGTTAAAGGAAACAAGTTTCTCTCTTGGCTAACTTCCTGCTCAGCTGACTGGCTGAAAGTGTGTGAAACTGTCTGTGAAAACACATCAGATTAAAACATGAAGAGTTCTTGACCTGTGCATGTGTGAGTCGATCTTATCTAATATTAATCACTGCCTCGGGCCGTCAGGAACAAAGAAGGTACTGCAGCATTTCACTACCAATGGTTTATTCCGCCCTTTTCACTTTTTGGGTGAGAAATGTAGGCATGTTTCTAGTTTCAGAATTAATTTGATTTATAACTAATTTATCATTGCATGGAAAAACAGCAGCGTGAACATCTGTTCTACTCTGAAATCTTGTTTTTGTGGCTGCAAGGAGAAACCAGCTTCATTATAGACATTGATTTACATTTGACATTATACATGTCTTATATCATTCATTGCATCATTCATTGCAGCATTATAAATCTAATGCTTCTCTCAGTTTTTTTGAGACCCCCCAGACTCTAAATTGTGTTGCTTCTGGGGGAGCTCAGGTCTGTTTTTGAGGAGCTAAACTCCCGCTGGCTCTCCCGTAATTCGAACACTGAGTTTTGCCCATCCTTGATCATTACTCCCGTGATGTTTCTCAGGATGTTTCCCTTGTCACTCTTTCTAGGTCAGTGCTCAACTCCAAAGCTAAACCTGCTTTCTCTGACGTCTCCCTCTAAAGAACATTTTGTCCACTTCTCGGACACAAACATGTTATAATGTTCTTTCTAGGGTTCTGTCTTATTTTTATCGCCGGCACGGAGGCATTATGTTATCCTTGCAGTTAAGAGTGATGACCGTTTTGAAGCCACGAGTTTGGCATTTGGCCGTCGCCATCTTGACTTTTTGGAGCCAGAAGTTGACCATATTTGGACAAGACGGCGGAGCTGGAGACAATGACACGGTCACACCAGTGACGTCTCGTCTATGGCATCAATAGCGATGCTAAGCTAAACCCATGAGCTAACCGCTAAAGAAGGGAGGGAAGTTGGCGATAGCTGACGCGAGTCATCCAGCAGCTTTGCCGGACCTCCAGGCGCTGTCGCTGTTGCTGCAGTGACACGGAGCCGGTTAGAAACTTTCCCTTAAGTTAGCAGCTAATGCTAGCGCTAGCACGGTTAGCACGGTGCTACCGAACGACATTTTTCGTCAACTAAAATGTTCCAATGAACTTTCATGAAGTGAAAAGTTTTTTCTTAAATCTGTAGAATACGATGTGTCGGCCGAGACATCTCTGCAGCAGAACAGTATTTAATTTAAAATGGTATTTTGATACACATTTTGCCTTTTACAAATATTGCACCTCTTGCGATTTGAAAATTAAAGCCATATTGCGATTTCGATAAAATTTCGATTAATAGTTCAGCTCGAGTATGTTAGTAGTTAGTATGTTAAGCATGTCGGTTAACAATAATACATAAATACATGTAGAAATGAACCATCTTTCCACTCTTTGTTCCTCAGCAGCAAACCCTCAGAGGAGGAGGTCCGACTGTGGACGTGTCGTCTGTCTGGCCTTCCAAAACCTCAAACAGGAAATCAACAAGCGAGCGCTCCATCTAGGAGGACTACATTTCCATATTGTCACCAAAAGAGGTAAGAGCGCTGTTGAGTTACTGCGGTTACACATCTGGCCGGAGGAATTAGCAGAAAAATTATGATTTTGGGTTGTCCGTCTGTCCGTCTGTCCCATATCTCAGGAACACTTTGAGGGAATTTCCTCCAATTTGGCACAAAAAGAAAGTGTTTAATTGAGTTAGTTAGTCTGAAACATCCAAAAAAAAGGCTTTCACACTAGAAACGAACCGGATCTAATTTGATCTGGACTGAGACCACCTCTTTTCGTTGTAAGGTAAACTGCACGACATAAATAAAGAACTTAAACTAACCGTTTATCTAACAACAACTTTTCAGAACAATTTAAATCTGGTTTTAAATCTTTCATGCTGCTGAGTCCCTCCTCAGAATGCTCATTGATTTCCTGCTATAGCTGTTGAGCTTTGGTTTAACTACAAAGAATGCATTTTGTGTGACTTCCCCACATGGGGACGTTTAGCTCTGTTTTACTTCTTATTTCAGTTTTTTGGCCTTCAAGTGAATTTACATTTCAATGGTTTTTCCCAGCAAGAGAAGCACCGTTTCCTGCTCTCATGCTGGTTTAATTTCAGATCCATTCCTTAGCTCTTGCACAAGGACACAGTATAGCCTAAATATACACTCTTGCTGGAAGCTTTTGTGGCTCCTTCGCTCCTTATCGCCCTCTTCATCATGGAAATGTCAGAGTGGCATGTCACTGTGCTTTTAGAGGGAGGCAGAAAGAAGAGCTGGGATTGGCCCTACCTCACCTACTTTAAATATATCCCTAATCCAGCTCAGTTGAAGCTTTTTACCACAAAATTATTTTAAAAATCAGTCAGTACTTCATGTGTCCTTGTGCAGCCCTGTCTGTGTTTTGTGCCATGTGGAGTTGAAACTCAAGCCTTTAATCCTCGTTCACAAACAGACACTCCTGCTACACTGATCCCTCTCTGAGAACTCCTGAGTGCTGCACAAATACACCTAGATGTGCTTGATTTGGACATAAATATAGCAACACCTGTCAGTAGGGATGTGACAATAATCACGAGTTTCATTATCGGGATAATATCGTGAATATACTCACAAATTGACTGCAGTTTACTACAGTGTCCTATCTGTGATGCAATATAATCTTTTTTCTTAAAAATGTCTTAATTTTCCAAGAACAAAGTCGTATTATTTCGAGAAAAAAGTCTTACTGTTTCGAGAAAAAAGTGGTAATGTTTCAAGAAAAAATTCGTAATGCTTCCAAAAATAAAACCCTAATGTTTCAAGAAAAAAGTCGTAATATTTTTGAGAACAAAGTTGCAATATTTTGAGAAAAAAGTCTTACTGTTTCGAGAAAAAAATCTTAATGTTTCAAGAAAAAAGTCGTAATATTTTGAGAAAAAAGTTGCAATATTTCGAGAAAAAAGTGTTACTGTTTCGAGAAAAAAGTCATAGTGCTTCCAAAAAAATATCCTAATGTTTCAATAAAAGAGTCGTAATATTTCGAGAAAAAAGTTGTAATATTTTGAGAACAAAGTCACAATATTTCAAGAGCAAAGCTGGAATATTTCGAGGAAAAAGTCTTACTGTTTCGAGAAAAAAGTGGTAATGCTTCCAAAAAAAATCCTAACGTTTCAATAAAAAAGTCAGAATGTTCTGAGAAAAAGTCACAACAACACAAAATGTACAGTAAAGTGACTCCAGTGTGTTTTAGTGCATACTTTGATGATTATCTGGATAATATCGTGAATCACAATTATTTTTGGACAGGATAACTCTGACATGAAATGTTTATATCGTCCCGTCTCGCCTGTATTTGTCATATTTTGACAAAACTTGAAGGTGCAGTATTTAGCATTGCAGGGTGGACTTTATGTACCTGTCTTTGAATCTGGAATGTAGCGCTTTATGACGCATGTGGGTAAACAGCCCTTCTGTTGGGATGCTCGACATGGTCTCCTGCTGCCGGTGAATGTGGAGAAAGCGATGGCCTGAATACATCACGGCTCATACTGACTGACATCGACAGGGTCAATCCTCACCGCAGATGCACTCAGCACAATTCATCTTTCTAATGAAGCATTCATCAGGAGCCTCCTGTCCTCGACAACACTTCGGATCTGCTTATGGCCGGTGGCCCGGCGAGAAAATCTAAGTCGAGTTCAAAGGGACCAGAGCTCAGGCTGCAGGACTGTGTCCCCCCCGGGGAACTGATGCTCCGAGAATAAGAATGTAAATCAAAATCCACTCAGGAATTCGCCAGAGGAGATTTAATACCGCTCCCTGAAATCCTCCCATGCATCAGTAAATCTGTAACTGTATGTTGACTGGGGAAGGATGGGAAGAAGGTTACAGGAGAGACTTTAGTGAAGCTAAAGGTGCAGGAGGGAGAGCATCGGGGACTTCTGCTGCTTTAATGAAGAAATGGCTCTATTCTCTTTCTCTCTGGTCAACTTTTATTTATTACTTTCAAAGAAGAGTTCTTACTCAGTTGTCCCTCCTGTTACTCCTGTTAAAGGAGACTGTGCTGGACTGTCTTCTTAATCCCACAACCAAACATTATGACCATGCATACACGCTTGGTCCTGCACAATGAACCCCAGTCTCTGCAGCCCTGATTTGCTGTGTAAATTGAAGCATCACTTTACTGGCTGGTTAAGAGGAGTGAGGAGTCAGCCGTCAGTGACGCTATGAAACAGTCAATAAAATAGGTTTTTCAGGGGCGTCCGGGTAGATTCCCTCCCTACCAACACGAGGCTCGCAGGTTGGAGCCCCTGTGTTTCCTCCGGCTTGGTCGGGCGTCCGTACAAACACAACTGGCCGTGTCTGCGGGTGGGAAGCCGGATAGGGGTATATGTCCTGGTCGCTGCACTAGCGCCTCCTCTGAATACTGCGGGCAGCTAAACAAACTACTGTCATATTAATAAAGAAGCACGGCAATAATTGGCCTTTTTCTATCATTCTGTGAGCAACCGTGATCTGATTTTCATGCTGACACGGCGTCTGCGAGAGCGACAGCGAAAGTTAAGCTAGTTAGTTAACGTTACCTCGTAGAGACGTTTGTATGCAGCCCGTCTCCGGCAGATCTTTATCTAACAACTCTGTTTCTGCTCCTTGTTGTTTCATTACTGCCTGTAATATTACAAACAACAACAACAACAACAACCTCTGAGCTATCAACCTACACACTGAAAAAGGCAAGTTTGTAAGAATGTAAATAAGTCAGACCTGCTCTGTTCTGTCGGTGAATGATTGTAAAGTTCTACAAAGAAAATGTTTTCAACATTTTCGTGTAAATGTTCCACCAAAACAAGTTCCCTCCCGACGCTATTCCTCGCTGTATCCGGGGTGAAGCCCCGCCCGGGACGATTGTGATTGGTTTAAAGAAATGCAAACAAGCCGGAAATTATTTTTTCCCATATCCAAAGACTGAAAATGCACTGGATCTAGGGCTGCATCTAACGATTATTTTCATAATCGATAAATCTACCGATTATTTTCTTGATCAATCGATGAATCGTTTGGTCTATAAAATGTCAGAAAATAATGCAAAATGTCCATCCCACTTTCTCAAACCAACTTCCCTGTGTTCCATTTTAGATTTACATGCAGCATGTGCTTACACAGTTTAAAACACATCATACTTACATAATGTCAAATCTGTTTGTCTATCTATGACAAAAGTAAATTTTTTAAAACTCTGACTTTGTGATAAGATATCTACATTTAGAGTACTTTGTCTTGTTTGTTTTGTTGCGCATGAAGGAGGACGTTCAGAAGAAGAAGATGTTTGTGCTCTAGTTGTGGACTTTGGGCTGGCAGCATTTATAGTGAAAGTCTGTGACCTCATTATTCCTTTTATTACACGGACACACACACACGCTCCTGGGGGAAAGCACATAGAGGTGGCTGCTTCGGAAAAAAAAATAAAACACATCCGCTGGGATGTAATATTGTTCCATTTACAAACATAAGTTCATGCCCTACACTGAAACACGACACAAGTACAGAAAAGAGAGCAGGGGAGGTGGAGGGGATCGCTCCATTTTAAATTGGACATATAATGAGTTTTCAGCTCATTATTTAGCTGTCACAACTTCACTGAAGACCAAACCTAGCAGCCGGCGCATAACGGTGTTGTGTGTGTGTGTTGTAGGCGAAACCAAAACAAAGGTGCTGATTGGCTGAAACCTGCCACCTCTGTTTCATTACTCTGATTGGCTGGAGCTCGATCCAGAGGCATTTTGGTCCCCTTGGAAATCGAAAAATCAATTTAGAGCTACTGGAATCATTTGCAAAGCCAACACCGATACCATTTTTTCCTTCCCGATATCCGATACCAGGGCTTAAAATTCTATACATATGTATTTTATGTATATATTATTATTATATTCTTTAACAGCTGAGCTGTATCATTGTTCACCTTTGTAAAATTTCAACAAATACAGAAAATTAATGCCATAAAACCTTCTTTTATTATCTAGTTTGACAGTCAGTCAACAGAAAAAGAACATAAATAAAGAAGATTTTTTTCTGGGGGTAAATGACGTGGTATAGGATCGGTGCATAGTCTCTCGTACTTGTACTCGCCGATAGCGATGCCAGCATTTTAGGCAGTATCAGAGGTATTTCCAATACTATCGGTATCGGAAACAACTCTACTAGAGAAGGTTGATGATGATAAAAACATGATTGGCTTTAAAACCAAAACAATCAGCTGAAAGATGCTAAAATGCTTCACAGAGCTGCTTTAATAACACATTAATTTTGTTAATATAAAAACTGTTTAGCCTCCAGCGTGTGCAGCGTGGTCTGACCTCTGTGCAGCTTTAATCAGCTTTGTTTTTCGTTGGTATCGTAGAGCTGACAATGATTGAATCGCCTTACGAGGAGTCGGCCCTGCCTACCAGCAGGTTTCAGATGCTAATAACTGTCGGACCCCGTATATACCTGCAAAGATAACACATTCGACGGCGTTCTTACAGCCACAGCCTCTGTGGCATTTGGCCACGACTGAAAGTGAAAATGTGTCAGTGCAGAGAGCCGCCCTGCATTCAGAGTGGAGTGGGTCAGTCTGAGGGAGGAAATGGAAACACTCTCTCTGGATTGCCCAAACCACTAAAAGCAGAAGACCTGTAATATCCGGCCTCTGCCTGACTTGATCAAGAACTGATATCTCTCTGTGTGGCTCAGAAAAAGAGCTCCTGTGCTTAACCTTTATCAAGGTTCACCGTTTCTTTATCCCCAAGGGCGACTCAACATCCCACATCACAGAGATACAGTATCAAGTTTGTATTAGAAAGTTGGGACAAAGTATTAATACTGGACAAATGCCAATTTCTAGCCAGGTTTCAGTCCAAATAACAGCACAAATTTGAACAAAATTTTCAGAAAATCAGCAAAAGAAAATGCAAATGTATGTGCATTTCCATCCACTATGTAAATATTAGGAGTTGGTGTATTGCAATAAGCAGTGGGTGGTGCAAATTTTCCAGTCCGGTGCCATTATACCACTAAAGAAGAAAAGGGCGCAACGGGATGATGTAATTAAAGGTTATTAAACCCTAGATTTGTGAAAACCAGCGAAAAGTCCCACGAGACTCATTTCCTGAAGACCTAACTCTAACCACACCAATCTAACCTTAACTATTCAAATTTAATTTAATTTTATCCATCTAGCGAGACTTCAGCAAATCTAGGGTTACCTTGGAGACATGACCGTAATTAAAGAGTGCCATTAAAGAGTCCCAAACCCCAAATGATGGGAAAAGAATGTAATGACATTAACATAAAATACTTTTCCATTTTCTGCTACTTTATACTTCTACTCCACTATATTTCAGAGGCAAATATTGTACTTTTTATTTCACTATCTTTATTTGAACTTAACTTCAGTTACTTTGCAGAGTCAGACTAATAATACAAAATATAATCTGTATTATTGTCTCTGCCAGGTTTAATCCTGAAGGAGATCATGTGTGTGGTCGCATGTGATTATGTGTTTTTGTGTCCGTCTGCAGCTTAATCTCTCATACTTCCAGACCGATCAGCCTAATATTTCTTGTGCACATTCATGAGTGTATGCTCGAGGACATCTCCTGGTGTCGGTGCTCCACAATTTTTGAAAAACCTATTTTAATGACAGTTTAATACAGCCGTTGACTGCTGACTCTTCACTCCTCTTAAGTGATCAAGAACTGCTTCAAGCAGCAAAAGGCAGAGCGTCCTCGTAGCTCAGCGTGTGCCTCACACACACAGACTAATATACAGAGACCTGTGGCACATGCCTGATGTTTTACATAAATATCACTGAAACCAACGGGGGACAGAAGCCTGAGTACTGATGCACTCTGTTGTATGGGGCCAGGTGTGTATTCATGGTCAGCATGTCTGCAGGTGCAGGATTAAGAAAACCTGCGCAGGGCTCTAGCGGGAAGAACAACTGAGTGAGATTTAGTCTTGCATAGCCAGACTTATCTCCACAGCGCTGCTGGGGGAAAGTCTGGATTGAATGCACTTTTATTCATGGATAGTGAAAAAAACTCCCTGGCCTGTTTGTATTTCTTTAAACCAATCACAGTCGACCTGGGCGGAGCCACGCCCCGACGCCGCCTCTGCAAAAAAGTGTCAGAAGGCAACTCGTTTCAGTGGAACACCTCCAGGAAAATGTTGTAAACATATTATTTGTAGATCTTTATAATCATTCACTGAAAGAACAGAGCAGCATTTAGGTTGATAACTGTTTGTTTCCCGTAGCGAAGGGATTTTGGAAATGGTGACACGACTTCCTGTGCAGACAGGAAGTAAGGCTTTATCTCGGCACTGTTTGGTAAACCTGAGATTCAGCTCTTCTTTGTTTGGGAGGGGAGAGACTCACCTGGTGGAGATCTGCACTCTACTGAGTTATAAATATATTAATTATTGCCACTTTTAAGGATAATGTGCTTGTATTTTAGTTATTATGCACCTTGTCAGACCTATCTCCACAGCGCTGGAGGAAGGTCCGGGTCCAGTGCATTTTCACTCTTGGATCGGAAAACAAAAACTTTCCCGCTTCTTTAAACCAATCGCAATCGTCCTGGGCAGCGCTATAGCCCGGATACAGCGACGGTGCTTCTGCAAAATAGTGTTGAGAGGGAACTTGTTTTGGTGGAACATTTACACGAAAATGTTGTAAACTTATTCTTTGTAGATCTTTACAATCATTCACTGAAAGAACAGAGCAGACCTGACTTATTTACATTCTTACAAACTTGCCTTTTTTAGTGTGTAGGTTGATAGCTCGGAGGTTGTTGTTGTTGTTGTTGTTGTTGTTGTTGTTGTTGTTATTTCCTGTAGCAAAGTGACTTTGAGAATGGGAACATGAAAGG
>JAOVVB010053882.1:0-14596 GCA_028570985.1 Heterobranchus longifilis
AATATGTACAGGGAATATTGACAGGAATGTGCAATATATGAATGTGCTATTTGCCAATGACAGTATAATTATGATTTTGCTTTTCACATGTCTTTTCACACCATTTAGTCACTCACCGGGATTTCAACTAACTTCACTGTAAACCAATCTGCGACAAGTCAGGTGACATAGTGTAAAGAACGAGAAATAACAACAGTCATTTTGACGTCACAAAGAGGGAAAACCACATCTGTAATTAATAATATTAACTCCATTTTGCTTTATAGTTTGAGAGCCCTGCCACATATACACTGGCTCACTAATAGACTTAAATAAAGCATCGTTAAAGGTATTAATTACACCTGTGCTTTAACTAGCTATAAGTCTGCTGTAAATACACAACAATACAAAAACAATTAAATGCATTTAAAGATTTGTTACACTCATATACAATTCATATTTACCATTTACAGTTTATCATAATTATACTGATTATTAAATAAGAAACAGGCTACTTCATTCTTCCCAAACAGATATTATTTTGTATTTTTGTAAATGTCTTTTTCTTTATGAAATTCAAAGTAACAAGTAGCTGATAGTCATTTAATTGTGTGAGCAGACTGAGCTCCAGTCCAGTATTTTTTTCATCTGCGTGCGAGGAAATGTTTTTCTTTTTAATTCAGCCGCAGCATGTCAAGCATTGCATTTTAATAATTATTACCAGAATGTATTATTCCATTTTGTCTCACTCTGGGGGTGTTTGGTTTCTAAAGAACAAGTGACTTAGTTTCGAAAAATAGTCCAAAACGATTCTCAGTTTTCGACAACAAATAAATTCTCAAACTGAAGGAAACGATGTGTGCTGCTTATAAAAATATCCAGTGGACATCTGGCAGTCGAGAGTTGTTGGCAAAACTGCATTTACAAGCCCTGATTGGTTGAATTAATAAACACAAAATTATGTTTTTTTTTTTGGTAGGGAAAAACCTGATTTGGGGTGAAATAAATTCCATATAAGAGGAACACAGATCCGCTTGCTGTTAACAAGATCAGTTTGGAGGGGACAGGCCAGATGCTCGGTTTCATATTGCTGAGCTGTACGCATCAAAAACAGTTATTAGACAGGTGGCCTTTCCTTAGACTTCCACCTGGCAGCTGGGAGATAGACACACTTTTTCTTTTGTTTATAGGAGTGTGTGTGCGGAGTGGAATGAGACCACTTGTCTTGATTTGGAAGTGCTTTTCTCGCCTGGCCGCTTGTATTCTTTTTAAACACTAGTCAAATTTAAACTCCGAGGCTGATGTGTGTCGAGCTCTCCCTCTAGTCGACTGTGTCCATTCAGCGCCGTGCTGTATATTAAACTATTCAACCACTCTGTCAGATGTTCTTTACACACAAGCGCCCAGCTGCCCAAATCCCCCTCCTCCCTTCTCTTCATACACTACAAGATGCAGCCATTTGGTTTATTTACGGGCGGTGCTTCTGTAACTGCTGGGAATAGGCCAAGAGCCAATCGAAACACACGGTGGAGGCCAAGCTAATAGAATCTGACAGGAATGGAGTCATAGAGGCCGCTCAGGCATCGTAAAGCTGTCGTCGTTTAAGCCCCTAAATTTGTCGCTATTACCTGCTCGCTTCTCCCTTTACATGGCCAAAGAGTTGTGAGGAAAAGTGTAGCAGGCGGCGGAGTTGGAGCAGGTGTTGTTACTCATCTTTTCCTGTTTCAACAACATCAAATACGTGTGGGTGTGTTGGTGTGTACATGCTTGCACACATGCTCGTGTATTTTCAGCATCTAATGCCTACCACACACTTTGAAAAGAGTTTTAAAAGACTAAAGTCTCACATCTAAAGACAATGTGAGTTTTTAGTCAAGATCTTTGCAAAGACTGGAGATCTTGCAGGGTCACTGTTTGACTACAACTCGATTCCTTTTGAGATTATTTCCCATCCTGCTTCTGGTGGAAAATATTACACCAAACTCCCCAGTGTTAATTTCATTAACGGAAACTATGACGGAATACCTTCGTCAAAAACCTTTTTTTCCATGACGAAGACGAGACGATGACGAGCTAAAAATAGATCTCTGATAATAAAAACTACGACAAAATGTATGTTTGTTTTCGTTGAAGAGACGAGACTAAAATGTTGTTGGTGGGCTGTCGGACATTAGTTATTATGAGTCCCATGTACAAACCTGCTTTTATTGAAGTTAATGTTACCAGATAGCATGAGCTAACGATAGACTGTTTAATGTTAGTTAATGAGTCAGCATCTGACATTTGCAGTGAGTGATCTCTGATCTGACGATAAAGTTAACTGACAGCTCAAAATATTACTCATGTTAACCACTTACTCACTTAGGCCTACTCCTCTGCTCCTCTATGAGACATAACTTGTCTGAAATTAGATCTCTCCATCACATTATGTCCTTGACAACGTGCTGCACCTCTCCGTGACAGGAGCGTAAAATGTTTTGAGTTATCGTCGACTACAACAAAATTACTAAAAAGTGACTAAAGCTAATGAGCATTTTTGTCTAAAGACAAAGACTAAATCTAAAATAGCTGCCAAAATTAACACTGAAACTCCCTTTTAAGAAATATGACATATTAACAATTCCTTTCGTGTCTGCAATAAAATCATAACTCTAACACAAGATAAAAGACGTCATATTTCAACAGTATCAACTAATCGATTAGTCGCCAGAATCGTGTTAGTCGACTAAGAATGTCTTTAATCGAGGACAGCCCACGCACAGGAGTGCGCCACAACTCTAGTAGTACTCTCTCATGATATCATTATGACATTGGAAATTTGACTGCGACAGTGAAATCGCTTGAAAAGTAATTTGGTGTAACGCAGAATGCATTGACAGTGAATGTAAGGATCAAAAATATACTGTCCTCCAGAGTGGTATAATGTAAACAGTGAGATTTTAACAAACAAAATCTTTCTGCACTGCATAATTTCTCTGCTTGACTCTGCTGCACCCAGCTAGCCATGTGCTGTATTTGTTTACACTCCTCTTGTTATTTGGCTGTGTGCTTTTGGGGAATTTCTTTGTTGATGGTGCTGCAGGGGAAGATGTCAAGATGTGGGAGTCTTTTCACACAAGTTGTCACAGAGTAAAATGCTACAGCAGTTAGTACATCAAACACCAGTTAGTGAGGGGAAAGTCATTGGAAATCGTTCCCTCGTCAGAAACCCATTGTAGAATCTCTAACTGGATGGAGTTTTGATTTTCCCCACTAATAAGATTAAGCAAATATACGTTAATTCCTCTAAAAGTAGCCTCGTCACTGTGGCCAGTCTGACTCCTGAGCTGCGTCGGTGGATTGATTCCAGAAAGTGTTGGCCGGTGGCATCACGGCCCGACAGCATTTGGCGTTTCTCTGTCTGGCTTTGTGCAGGCGATTCTGATGTTGTCACACGATTGATTGCATTGATATGAGCGCCTGTCATCCTGCTAGGAGGCGGTTATTAGCATATTGAACCACCTACTGTATTGACAGTAATTGTGACTGCAGCAACGGCGGAAGTCACGGAAATGTAGATGTTTTTCTCTAAATGTACCGTCGTGTTTTTGGTGCCTAAACCTAAAGGAAGTCACTGAAATGTGGATGTTTTTCTCTAAACGTACCGACGGGTTTTCGGTGCCTAAACCTAAAGGAAGTCACTGAAATGTAGATGTTTTTCTCGAAATGTACTGATGTATTTTTTGGTGCCTAAACCTAAAGGAAGTCACTGAAATGCAGAAACCTACCAAACCTGTAATCAGCCTGCATTGAATGGGCTGGTATCAGTCCCATTCAATACACTGATTAGAGCCTTCTGGACCTTCTGGTGTGGGGAGCTGGCCCCTACTGACCCAAATGTATCAGGATGACAGCCACTCATATATTAATGCATGAAATCGTGTGATAACATTCAAAGTGTGTGCGAGGGACTTTTACAAGTTCACTGATGAATGTAGGGGAAAAAATGAATTAGCAACATTTGTTTTAACCTGATTTCCACTTCAAAGGTCAAATCTCGAATTAGAGTATATATCATAGTTTAAATACTCATTCGACTGACATCCCACTGTTGGCTTAATGCGTATTTAATTGGTTTGAAAACACGAGTAGTTAAGCTCTTGACTTAAGCACTGATGGTGTGTGATGTAAAATATGAGTTTTAAATGTAGCTAATGTGGGCTGAAGGCATTCTGAGTACAGAAAATATGGAGGAAAGTGATCTGCATTTTATTACGGTGTGGTGAGAATGTTGAAAAGCACTGATTTTCCATCCTTTAATGCTACTTCCAAGAATCTTCCTGCGTGCGGGATTACTAAGACATAATTGATATAGGCAGATGCCCACTCAAAAAACGTCTCTGATTGGGCCTTTTATAGATGCAGCATGAGAAGAAGCTCATTTCTCACATTGCAGATCGCTTGTGAGGGAAGGCAACAAGTATTGAATTAGTTTGCATGAGAGGAGGGAAATTGAAATATGGATTGGGGTCGCAAATGCCTGCCAGTGCTATTGGCTGTTTCGGATATGGAGGATGAAATGTATTTTCTGTGTGTATGTGTGTGTCAGTGTGTGACTGATGCAGACAGTGCCGGCATCGAATGGTTTTCCAGCGTTCCTATTTTCCAATAACAAGTTGGGAGCAGAAGTGACACAGATGAAGTGAATGTTTTAAGAGGAAAAGTAATCTTAAAGACAAGCCAAGCCATTCCTCACTCTAATACGCAGCCTCTGCTTCTCCTACATCGCTGCTTTCTGTCTCGGAGCCAGACACGAGCCAGCTCTCCCACCATCTGCCATTTAGATGTATTTAAATCATGCATGCATGCTGAGTTTGGACCTGTGATTTGAACTGGTCAGGTCCCCGGTCTCTGCCAGGCTGCTCAGCACAACTCGTGACCCAGGAAAGCCGTCGGAATATGAATTAATGACAACACAGTTGGTTAAAAGTGTCACTGCCCAAAAGTCAGATCCAATTCTGCTGATATTAACTGGCATTTACGCCTGGAAAATGGTGTCCCATCCTAATGGTTTGATTACCAGATCCAGCTCTGTCATGGCTGAAATATTGTCGCATTTGGCATTTGAGAAGGATATAATTTTTAGGTAAAATGTTGAAGGCAGTGGCAGTAATTATACCAAAAAGTCAAGAGACCCAGTCTCATTTACTCATACATGAATAGTTATCACATGCAGATTGTATGTTTATAATAGTACACATTTCAAGTCATACTATGATTGTGTGACAGGAAACATCTGCTTCAATTTTTGTTTTATTTTTGCAGACAATGTGGCCTCCTGAGTTACTAATACAATTTGATAATACAAATACTACTACTACTACTACTACTACTACTACTACTACTAATAATAATAATGGAGCTCAAAGTCTATTAATTGACCAGTAAATTGAAGTGGCAAATAATTTAAATAATTGGTTAATCGCTTAGATCATTTTTCGAGGCAAAAATGCAAAAAAATTCACTGGTTCCAGCTTCTCACGTGTCAATATTTGCTGATTTTCTTCGTTTTTTATTTGGATTTTGGACCACTGGTTGGACAAAATCATTTTATTGCCAAGTAGTTTTCACGAACGAAGAATTTGTCATGATGTCACGGTGCATTACAAGAAACAACACAAGCAAAATATACACAAAACAAAAATAGAACCAAAGAAAAACAAGAGGAAAGCACAAATATGTACAAGTGAGGAATAAATATAAAATAAGATTAGATTGTGTTAATGTAACGCATTTTGAATGTTGTCTTGTGCTCTTGGGACATGTGAGGGGATTTTTTCCTCTATTTTCTGATATTTCTTTGAACATTAATTGATGAATAATTGATTAGCATTGATACTAAGTAATAGCAAGTAATAAATAGTAAAGTAATAACAAACTTTAAACTATATATGTATCACCTATCACACAATACATGCAGCTCTAACTGCTTTCAGAGTAGTAACATTTGTCATGCCTTATGTTTTTATTTATTCGGTGGTTTGTATCATTTTGTGTTTTGTATCGTCTATGCAGCAATTCCCTTTATCAAAGACACATTTCTCCCAAGGGAGACAAATAAAGAAACCTTGAACCTTGAATAACTGAAACGTTAAAAGAAAGAGCAGACAATTTAAACAGGAGGGAAAAATTAGAAATGCAATAAAAAGAGTACTTGCGGTCTTTACGTTTTGCTATATTTGAAGAACTACACTAAGAGGCTGTAGTTGCCCTCATGAAACTTCTCTTGTAGAAGAAATTTATTTCAAACCAATTGAAATAAAACCACTTATGTATACGAGATTTGAATGGTCTGAAATGATGAAGTCCACAGGTATAACCACTCCAACAGAAAACACTCTTTGGGAAAGCAGTTGTGTGTCAACGGTAGGGGACTGGAAAAGAGAGAGGACGGGAGGAGGTGCGAGGGAGAGAGTCAGAATCATTGCTGTGAAATCGATAGTTCATACTGTTCTGAAATTGAAGGGTTTTTTTTGTCAGAAACTGTGTGTAGAAGGTGGAATATGAAATAGCTTTGGTGGAGGCCCCCTGATGTAAGCAGCCGTATTGATTTCCAGAGACCTGGTCCAATTATAGTACCACAGGTTTTGTCAGTGCCCTTTAAAGGACCACAGTGACTCAGTTGGGGCAAAATTTTGGGCATCGTCCGACTTTGCCTCGTCTCCTCCTCCCCGAGTGGCCGGTTGTTTCCGTCACCAAAGTCACGGAGAAAAAAGTCAAGGAAATAGAGTCTTCTGTTTCTACAGTTTCCAGAGCCTCTCTGAGGACACAGCTGCAGGATGGGAGATTTCCCCTGTTGGCAGTTCATGTTAAGAGATTCACTGGCATTACAACATAAAGAGAAAATAATCCTCTCTCTGTGTGTGGTATCTGGCTGCATGTGTGTCTGTTGGCAAGTGGCTCAGTGACTGAGTGGACTGACAGAATCAGTGTTTGCGCACAAGACAGCCTGGCTTTGTGCGTCTGTATGTGCGGGTGTGTTTTGTTACCGAACAAGGAGCGGGGAATGAATGTCTGTTGCGTTGAGGTGTATTCACACATATCCCCTACTACAGTTTAGCAGTTATTGTGAACAACCACACATTAGCGGAGAAATTGCAGCTGTTTTAAAGCTTTTATTGCTGGAGGATTTGTGGGGTAAAATGGTCTGTAATTCTCATCCTGTGCTCCCACTGTGCCCGTCTCTGCTGCTGACGCTGCTTTCATACTGCCCTAGCCTGGCTTCATAAGGAAAAGCGACAGGAGGCTATCAGCTCCCGGAACAATATAGGACATTTCACCCCCCCCCCCCCCTCCACTCTTGAGATTCAAAAAAAAAAAAGTTTGCTGGCAATGAAAAGAAGGCTTTGCCTCTTACTCGGTCTCTCTTCCTCTACAGTCGCCATGTGTCCCATCTCTTCTTCCCTCTCCCTCCCTCAACTCTCGTCCTCTCTCCAAGTAACGGGAGTCTCATGCAATATGCTGTGTTTCCCCACTTGAGTGTTAATGAGGCAGATGAATATTCATGGGGAGGAGGCTGACATCGCTCTATGGCAATTGTGCCGAGGATGTTTGTGTGCACAGGCGCCACGGTGGTGGCCACATTTCTGAGGGATCTGTTGTGGGTAGAGACATCAGGGGACTCTTGGCTCCTCTGCTAATGATGCAGATGTGCGTCCCTGAATTTTGTTTTGGTTGGCGATTGTGAATGACCCCTTCCCAAGGCCTTCTCCTCTCTCCCTGGTGGCTGTTGGCGGAGCTTTAAGTTTGGCCTCCAGCTGCTGGTGGAGGACAGCCAGGGAGACTGAGAAGAGGAGCTTCCTCCTCCTCTTCCTCCCTGTGGCTCTGGCTCGTGACAAACAGATGCCACGGGCCGCCTCTCTGGGGATCACTGCCATCCTTTTATTGTACCTCTCCCTCTTTGTTGTACCTCTCTTCATCTTTTTCATTTTCTGTGTCTGTTGCATTTTCTTTCTTGGAACATATTGCGCTGTGATGTCTACAGCCGCCAGCACTACTTTTTGAAGGACATATGAGAAAGCATGCAGCCCATTTTAGCAGCAAAAGGCTGCAAGATGCGTGCTCGTCGTCGCCATGTCTCATGCGTTGCCATTTCCTCCTCTATCCCCCCTTCACACACTTTTTTTCATTGTCTGCTTTGTTCTGCTCTTCAGTCTCTTCCATCAATCCCTATAGTAACCTATCACTCTTTCTCCTCTCTTTCCTCTTTTGCTCGCCAGCCTCTCATTTGCATTTTCTCACTTACTTCTCATCCCGGTCTTCCTCTTCTCTCCCTAACGCCTTCAGCCTGCGGCTTTCGCTGCACCTCTTTCCCACTCTTATTTGCTATTACTCCCCTTTTTTTTCTCCTCTCAGCCTCCCTCTTTCCTCCCTTGCTCCTCTGTAAGATATCCGACCCCTGCAGTCTACCTCTGAAGGAGCTCCGTAAAACATCTGTAAAATCTTTGATCTCCCACCAGCCGTTTTCTCGACACGAGGCGATGTGTGTTTATGTCTGCGGCACACGGTGGAAATGTGTGTTTGTCTGTCTGTCTCATGCTGTTTGTACTCTCAGCAACCTTTAATTTGGGAAAGGTGAGTCTGTTGGTGCTGTGGAGGAGGACAGATAGGTTGCTGGCTCCTTTGAATGTCGACTATTCGCTGACATAATAGAGGCCTTCCGGCCCCCTCGGTTCTCTTGGCCTCCCTGTGTTCATGAAAACTGTGGCACTGCCACTTAATATTGTCAGTTCCAGTCTAGCGGGCGTCCATGCTGATTCTCATGCACACACACACATCCTTCCTGCAGTTGGGGAAAGGGTGGAGGCTGGCCAATTTATCAGCGCTCTGACTGTAAGGCTACAGGGAGCCCTCCGTCTTCATCAGTTCACTCAGCAGATAGGCACACCCCAGTCACCGCTACTAGACTTACCTCATGTGTCTCCATTACACGTTAATAACAAAGCTGTGAGGGTGAGTAGAATTGCCGCTCCATGTTATGCCATGTTAAGAAACGAGTGTGCTCAAATCACAGGTGGAGCATGTTTAAAAATGTATTTATTGACTCTAAAAAAAGGAGGAGGCCATAATATTGTTGTAGTCATTTCATTATAAGATAATGAGAAAAACATTACCGCAAGTGTAACTGCAGTATTAGCTGGCTGTGATGCTCCATTTTGATTATTGCAAGTGTGAAGCAATTATACAGCTAATAACAAATAGATTGACTTTGAAACATCTTGTACAGGATGCATTTACTTCCAGACCAACTAAAGAGAAAGTCAACACATTTGCTCCGCTCTGTAGGAGCAATGCTCTTATGTTTTTATGTTTGTTCACTGTTGTCATATAGTCATTTATTTTCATTTATCTGTAGATTATTTTTGTATATAAAATGTCAGAAAACAGTGAAAAATGCCCACCTTCATTTCCTAAAGCCTGCGGTGAAGTTTGCAAATGTCAACAGTTGAAAACCCAAAGATATTTAATATTCAGTGAAATAAAACAGAGAAAAGCAGCAAATCCTCACATTTGAGAAGCTAGAACTCATTTTGAATGAATCTGTCATCAAAATAGTTGCTGATTCATTTTCTGTCATCGTCTCAGCTTTATCTCAGGGAACTGATAAGATTTTATTGATACCAATGCCATTATTGATTTTGCTTATCGCTCCGATTCTTTATCGATTCCCTTATTGATTCTTGATTAATTTTCTGTGTGAAAAAAAGACCTACACAGGTTTTCATCGTCAGCGTAACTGTTTTATTATCTCTGAGTCTGAACACAGTGTAGCTGAAATGAGAGAACATTTGTACAGCATTCATTTTCATTTAGGTGTTCTCAGTTGAAAAAAAGATCTGCTAAGCCTTTCCTGGGTGGCACTAATGTTGTTGTAACAGGATATTTACTCTCGGTGACAGACGTGCTGCTCGGTCGGGAAGCAGCGGCACTCGTGTGTCGAGTGTCGGATACATGGCGTCCCTGGAATCTCAGCCCATGTTGCGTAGAAAGATGTTTCAACATATTGCTGAAGTTTTACTCGAATGCAGCACTGTTGTCCTCTTTCTTCATAAAATGAAGCCACACTTTGGACCGTTTCTTCTTCTCCCGCCATGACTCCTTCTTCACTCCTTCTAGTCTGCAGCAGTTCAGACGCACGAGTTTGACATTTGTCATTGATTTGCAACGTGCAACTGTCAGAAAAACATGCCGGTATCGATAAAAGGTATTGATAAGCTCGGAGGCATACGATTCCGATGGATCGGACAATTTGGATCCGGGTCTCATCTGGAACCCAAGACTGTCCTCCGGAGCAAAACGACAGCAGTTGACGTTTGTTCAAGCAGTAAAATACGACCACATTTTGTTAAGCATCGTCCCTCTAGTGTCCGTAGCTATCCACGCTACGCTAGTCCGTAGAGTATTTAGAGTGAGAAACACGCCCTGGAGACCAGGGTTCACGTCCCGTTATGAAATAGAACTTTAACAATAAGGAGTTATTTTTGTTAACGTAATCACCGGAAGTTCTGCATAATGGTGCGTGTCACGGCACGTGACGCAGATGTACGGATGTGATTTAATGTATGAAATGTAGTGATTTTAACTTTTTTTCTAACCCTACCACGTTGTTTTCTTGCCTAAACCTACTAGAGAGTAGGAACAAATGACTTGGATGGAAATGGTCTGGAGGACCCTACATGCAAGTAAATTCAACTCTGCTCGTATTTATTACGGTCGCTGGACTGGACAAGGTTATCGCCTACGTTAAGCTCAAGTAGTTTGAACCTTGGGTGTTATCATTGATACCCCCTGTTGTTTCTGTCCTGTGATGTGATATCTCAGGGCCGTCCTGCAGCAGCGAAGGATGCCTGTCTTCTTTCCGTCCTGCTCCATCTCTCCACCGTCCTTGGCCTGCGTGCCCCCTCGCTTCCCTTGGCCCGCCGCTGATCAAAGCCCCTTTGAGGGTTTTTGAGCGCGTCCAGGGCTGATAGTGATTTGATGATATGTGTCCGTCCCTTCTAGTGTGATTAGACGGCGTGTGACAGGCGGTGTCGGCCCCATCAGCTCGCATTAAGCCCCGGCGCTGCGCTGACACCACCGCTGCCGTTTTTATCTTTTAATGTTACACCTTCCTCACCAGGCGAATCAATTATCAGTGATTATGTTAGTGTCAAAGTCTTTAGCGCCGGGCTGAGCCCCGCTGCCTCCTCCTCCTTCTCCTCTTCGTCGCTGTGTGGCCCAGAGGCCCAACAGAAGCCACACTACGCTGATCCCCAGTCAGAGCGCTGCTGCTGCGGAGGGACAGCTTTACAGACAGCTCTAAGTTTAACCTTCCTCCTCAACAGAGCTGTGACAATGCAAGGAGAGTTTATTATGCCTGACAAAACTCCCCCATGTAGGTTCTCCTCGGCAAGAAAGCTGCGTAGTGATTAGCCCTATCATGTTCAATTGTGGATGTCGCTGTCAGAGCCGGCTTGGTGGTCTTGTTGTGTCCTTGGATTGAACATGGTTGTTTGAGAAGACCAAGTTGTTTAAGTAATAAGACATCACAGAGCCTTTGCTGCACCACACTTGCGTTAGCTGCAAAAAGGAGAATTTTCTATGCAAAATCTCTCCTCCACACTTTCCCATATATCCCATCTCCCTCATGGGCTTTCCTCAGTACACACTTGGCCTTGAATTTACTAGTGTTGCAGTGTGTGTGTGTGTGTGTGTGTGTGTGTGTGTGTGTATGGATTACTGCCACTGCAACACACAGGGCAGTGAAGCGGTTCGTTATAAAAACTCCTCTTGGCTGCAAGGCCACGGCTCTGGCTTTTCCACCTTTGTGAGTGTCAATGCTGCGTCTCACACACGTTCACAGAGCCTTTAATATCACAAAGCTGCTAATTTAGGATGTCACACACGCACGCATGCACACACACACACACACACACACACTAACAACTGTTTGCTTGGAGTGTCTATAAACATCAGCTGCTCACATCACAAGGCCTGGTGCAGAAACAGTCAGTATGGTTGGCTTCCATTTTGGATCTTGTTGGTTCCTGTGAAGTAAAATACTCATATTTGCTCTGCGAGTGTCTCAAATGTTGATAGAATATGTAGGCTATGTGACACATCAAAATAACAGGTTTTACGTATTTTATTAATTACTTCTGGGTCGATTCCGGTTCTTATCGATTCCCAGTTTAGATTCAAATAAGGTAAAAAAAAAAAGGAGGTCAAATGTTTACAAAACAAAAATATCTTTATTCTTTTCAGAGCTTACTTTGACTTTTATCGGTTCATTAAAAAAGTCCATTTAAAGTTAGTTGGATTTGGTTCTCACTTTTTAACAGGTTCTTAGAAATTTGCTATCTGTTCTAATTTATCTGTTTATTTGTTTGGATCCCCATTAGCTGCTTCCTGGGGTCCACACACACACAACAAAACATAACCTGCAAAATACAAAGCATGTGAAAAATCACAACAATAAAAACATGTTCAGACAATTACAGAATAAAAGCTAAACATCACATTAAAATGCATTCCATCAAGATTTTTTCAGGTTGGTTAATTGACATTAGGGTTATTGTTTAGTCTTTTAGTTATAGTCTTTTAAAACTTGCCTTATTGGGTGTTTCAGTGACCATAGTTGGTAACTTGTTCCACATTGTGATGTCTCTACATTACAGATCTACACACTGCACTTGTTCTGGGTTTTTGATCGGTTCTCAGGTGAGGGTTTTTCCATTCCTAACCTTCTCCAGCGCTGCTGCTGCTGCTGCCCACCAGCCTGCTGTGACCCCTGGTGCTATAACGTTTGCACTGACTGAATTTGAGTTGCTCCAGCCGCTAACTGAAGGTCCGTCTCCGGAGCTGCCGTCTGCTCCGGTCCTGGCGGAGTATAGTCTGCTGCTGGTGGTGGAGAGGACGCGGGGCGTGTGAGCTAGCTAATTCTGGTCTCATTTGCGGTCTGATAAACAGAGAGCGAGGGTGAGAGCGGGGGCAAGGAGGGGCTGAGTGAATCAATTTTACCCATTTTAAATAGTAAAAAAAAAAGAAGAAAGAAAATCAATATGTGGTGGTTAATGCTGATATTGTTGCAGGCCACCACAAATAAATCAATGTATGGGAAACACTGCTCAGTCCACTCATGATTGTACAGCGGTGGAGTGGATTTTCTTCCCTCACAATACAGACACCAGCTGCAGAGAGCACTTTAACCAGAAAACAGACAAGTTTAATTTTGGCTCGTCACAGTGACACTCGGAATTAGTCGGAGTAGTGTTTCTGGCTTCTCGGCCAACAAAAGGTGAATACAGTTCTCTGAGTTTGGGTTATTTTAAAGCTATAAACGTCAAATCAAACTTGGTAAGGGATTTGAAGGGATCTGGATTCAATAATAAGCAGATTTGATAACATTCTGCAGAGCCCTAACATTTAGTCATTTATTAAGTCATCTGTCACGCAAAAAAATCTTCCTCAAATGCAACTTGAAGAGGTCACCTTGGACTTTGGGAGCTGGTGATGTTTTATCATTGTGACATTTGACGGATCATCGAGACAATGGAAAGATGAATGAATGAATGAACCCATGAATTCCAATCCTCCACAAGCTGTTTACAGGAGATGAAAGCTGAAGTGTAGCTCCTGTCTTTCCATTAGCGGAGCTCTCTGTGGAAATAAATCAAGGGTCAGGTTTAGAGTTGCCAGTTAGGATTAGAGATTTTAAATTCAGCTGCTGTGCTTCTTTGCTTGACAAGCCTCCGCTGTTGACAGGGGTGGAAGTTTGTTTGAGGCTTTTAAGATCTAATGTGTCCGCCCGCTATCTAAGATTGTTTCTTTGACTCGCTCTCGACCCTCCCTGCCTCTCCGTCTGCCCGTCCTCGCCTTCTTTATGTTATCCAGTGTTGAGTGGTGGTAAGGAGAGATAGTAATCTGCTCTAGCCTTGGCACTCCCTCGCACTCCGGTCTCATTGAAGAAGATTGATGGCCCTCTTTCTGGAATGGCTGTTGTTTTGGATGGAGAGAGAAAAAAGATGGAGGCAGAGAAGTGAATTTAGAATGAAAAACTGAGTTGGGGGGAGGCAGGCGGTAGTGGTGGAGGGGGGGGGGAGAAATGGATAGGGTGAATGATAGTTGTAAAAGATGGAGAAATGGAAGAGGAAATGTCACCGTGGAGGAGCTTGAGAGCTCATTAAATTATGTTTGTATTTTATTGAGTGAGGGTATGCATCCACCTGTGATTGGTTTCAGATTCAGACATCAGTCTTTTTTTTTTTTTTTTTTTTTCCTGATGCACATGTGGGTTATGGAATTGGCTGCACTTGATTTGCATGTCAGCAGGATTATATTTAAATGTCAGCTTTTCTCGCAGGATGCAAAGGAGCCAGGAGGAACGTTGTTGTGATGGAGCGATTTTGTGTGCCTCATGTTTCTGTTGCGTTAGAACGCTGTAGCCTTTAAGGTATCTGGTGTTCACTGTTAGTAGCCGGTGCTGCATTTTTCTTGTGGGAATTAGCATCCCTTCATCCTTCCTCATGATGGGTCTATTGCTCAGTGCCTGTGTGTGTGTG
Source organism: Heterobranchus longifilis (assembly GCA_028570985.1). Taxonomy (NCBI): domain Eukaryota; kingdom Metazoa; phylum Chordata; class Actinopteri; order Siluriformes; family Clariidae; genus Heterobranchus; species Heterobranchus longifilis. The sequence continues at coordinate 14,559 of JAOVVB010053882.1, forward strand.
TGTGTGTGTGTGTGTGTGTGTGTGTGTGTGTGTGTGTG
>JAOVVB010053897.1:0-14596 GCA_028570985.1 Heterobranchus longifilis
GTGTGTGTGTGTGTGTGTGTGTGTGTGTGTGTGTGTGTGTGTGTGTGTGTGTGTGTGTGTGTGTGTGTGTGTTTATCTGTGGCCTGTGCAGGTGTTCCACAGTGGGAGGAGTCAATGGGAGGAAGTGGCTCCGATGCCCAGAGCGCTCACCGAGTTCCACTGCCAGATCATCAGCTTCAACAGACACAAAGATCCGTGGGGTGGCACAGTATGATACACGGCAGCAGACACACACACACACACGTGAGCATGTGTGTGTGTTACATGTGTCACTGATGTAAAGCAAGTACCCACGAGTCTCCTCTGTGCATGACGGACAGCTGACAATCTCTCACAGATCATCATAACACGAAAAGCACCTGAACAGAATTTGTTTTTAATTTAAAGATTTGATCCTTCCCTCTGTATGTGTGAAACGCCTGCTGTCATTTGTTGTGTCAATCAATCCCTCCCGTGGAGGAACCCTATTGAGAGGACAATTTCAGAAATCCTATTTTAGTATCTGAATATTTTGCTTCTGCTTCGTATGCGTTAAAAGGAGAATTCCCCCAAAGAACAACTCACAGTATCTGCACATTTATCAGCTCTCCTACAACTAGAGTCTAGAAAAGGAGACTTTGTTATCACTCCATTTCTTCAGTGTCCTTTTCTTGCATTTGGGGATTTTTTTGCGGATCAAATGATTTTGTTCTGGCAACATTACACAAAACACCTCGTAAGTCCTTTTCAGCTAAATGTTAGTACAGATTAGAAAATATTTTGTGATATTTCATGTAACGTCATTGGGACTCTGTATTATTTTCCTGATGTTTCTTTCTTAGTTGTTAAGATTAATAATTCCATGACAATACTGTGTAAATGATCTGGGTGAATTTCCTTCAAACTACTTGCCTTTATTCTGTTTCACTGTCATGTATCCATGCATGTCCTCTTTCCCCTCTCATGATCTATAATGCGATCAATACACAGATCACCTGATAATCTTCAGTAACTACTTGTCTGAGGGAAATGTGCAACTGTAGAGAAACACTCTGTGGCTTCAAATAACACAATAACTTCAAGTTTCAGAAACCAGGAGGAGAAAATGTGGGCTCTGTGCTGTAAATCGTTAATGAATTGTACGCTTGTGTTGTGAAACAGAAAAAGAATCCAACAAATGAAAGACGGTTTAATGGCAAGAAGTGAACATAAACATGATGCTTCATTACTTGTGTTGATGTCTTCTTCTTTGAGTAGGTATCTGCATGCTGTTGTATCACAATAGACGCAACAGCATGGTCCAGTATCACAGGTCACATGAGTGACACAGTGACATGTGTATATACTGCTGTTTAAAGTGACAGTACATCACTTTAAGGGTTCCCACAGTGGAAAAACTAGAGCCTCAAACCCCTGTTTTTTTGTTTTTTTTATTCACCCTCCCATCTCTACAGTGACTTCCCCGTCAGCTCTTGCCAGAGATTCAAGGCCACATTTAAAAAAACCCATCTCAATCTGCCCTGTTTGAAGCGATTTAGACCTCAAATGAATACCAGAGCTCTGGACCAGACCAGGTGCCCATAGACTAAAAACAATGAAGAGGCGTAAACGCTGTTTCTGAACAAGAATCAATCAGCAGCAAAGTCTTACAGTAACCATGCCGATATCTCTCACATGTCTCCCCTGCCTCTCGTTCATCTCGTCTCTTGTTGCTCCATGGTTCAGTCCTGGTATGTTTTCACCAGCAGCCACATCAGCAGCACGGTGATTAAGACGATCATGAAGTTGAGGAACAGCTCCTGCACCGAGCGGTCCATGGCCGTATCTCGTCTGAGGAGAGGAGGAGGAGGAGGAGGAGGAGGAAGGGTGCAGATGTGATGTTTTCAAAGAGGTGTGGCTGGTCCTGGACCTGAGAGGTGTAGAGAGATAGAGCAATGAAATATATATTACAGGCAAATAAGATGGTATTTAAAACTATATTCCATCTTGTAATGAAATCACACCAGCTGCGGCGCCAAATCGGGCCAGAGCGTAAAGTGTGTGTCACTCAAGCAGCTAATCACTCAGCATAAAAAAACGCTGTAAATGGCAATACTAGTGGGTTTGCATGTTTTAGCTCATGTACTACAAATTACTTATACTTTACATCACAACTATCTATTTTACAAAGCATGCTGCTGTGTTTTGGAAAGTTGGATGTATTTTGTCTGCTGTTATAGGCATCCAGTGGTTTTCATTCATTTTTGTGCAATATGAATCAATTTAGACTAAAAACAAGCTCAACAAGATTGTTGCAGCCTTTATGTTACAGTTCACACAACTTCAACAAGTATTAAAGAATCTGATAGTGTATTTTTGTATTTTACATAAATGACAGTAACAATGGCTGCCTGGAAATGAAATACATAAAAAAAAACAATTTACTAGAGACCATCTTGTGATGGGATCACACCAGCCACAATGCTAAATCGGGCCAGGGGCGTTAAATGGGCAGGGCAGTGGCCCCTTCCCTACCTCCTACACCTCAATACTTCCGGCACCCTTGCTCGGACCACACCCATCTTCAAACTCTCCCTTAATTTTGATCTCAACTACACACTTGAAAAGTTTCATGACTGCATCTTGCACAGTTGTGACGCTACTGCTGTGACAAAATCTGTCCGCAGACATAAACACCTGGCAAAGTACTCAAAAAACACTTCTGTGGTAGTTCCCGCAGTAGGTGTCTCCAGGAATCATGATTTTTTGCCATGATGACACACACACACAGACTCACAAGGTGAAAAAAATAGCAGCGCCGCTGTCACGGCTGGTAAATATAAGTGTACGTGTGTGTGTGTGTTCAGTGGCTGTGTTTATGTGTGCATGTTTGTCGCCTCTGTTATCATAGATTAGAGAGGGATCAGCCACTTGTCAGCCAGGTCGTTACATCTGTTCACAGTTACCATCACTCAACAGGGAGAGGGGCCGCAATATCCCCTCATATACACACATGGGACATGACGCACACACCCACAAAACATACTTAATCATACACTAACACAGTGGTTCCCAACCTGGGGGTCCACACCCCCACTCGGGGTCACCAGAACTTCACGGTCAGTCGCGAGGCCTTCTTGATTTTAAGGGGTGTAAGACAACTTTTAAAAAAAAAATATATATATACAGTTAGCCTATATCTCAGTATTTCAGTCATTGAAAAAAAAACTATGAAATTGTTATTTTTAAAGTTTGGATTATTATTTAAGATATAAACTTAAAAGAAACACAGGATAAGGGCACTATTAAGTGTGTATGATTGTTAAAGATCTCCTCCAGACACATTTTAAAGTATGTACAAAAAACTCTGCTATGATTAATATTTTGTTTAACATGGTTTTCCCTCAAGCCACCGCTGCCATTATGCTAGTCATTGATTTGATTGGTTCCTTAGTACATAAAACCTGGCTGTCTGAATCTGGATTTTTGAGTCTTGTTGGCACATTGCAGTTTCACTGACTGCTCATTTCATTATATGTTTTGTAACAACTAAAAAACACCATATAGACATGTTAACATGGTTAAAAACGTGATTTTCACGAGAGGGGCTCTTTAAAAAAAACCCACACAATACAGAGAATTGTATTAAAAGTTCCTAAAAATAATCAGTTATCAGTTGTTCTGTAGTGCTATTGTTATGCATTGAATATAATATAAAATATCCCAAAAATATGTTATTAAAGTTGACGACATACATGTTGTTTAACCACTGGTTCGCGTAGACATCTCGTCACGTTATTTTCTGAGTATGTACACAATAAACTGACAAAACAGACGCAGGAGATGCGAGGCAGCATCATGTGTTTGCGTACGCGCAATTAAAAACTAGGATAGAAAAGGGGTCCCTTAAGGAAAAACACATACATGATCAGGTTAGAAAGTACTAGTGGGGCAGTGGAGGGTATACACAGTATATCTTTACAGTACATCCACCTATCAGCCAAAAAGCCAGTGGAATATATAAGAGAGTCCCCACAGGTTGTTGTTGCATGAAAAGATCACCTTTCCCAAGTCCCTTTACACTCATTGATTTTTAAAAAAATGTTTTAGTTAATAATAATAGTTCATTTTATTTATATAGCACTTTAAAAGACACTCAAAGACACTTTACATTTAAAAAAAAGAAAAAAACAGTAAAAGCAATAGTTGTCAATGGCAGATTTTTTTAAAAGGTTTTGATTGGATAGCCTCTTATTCTCCCAATCATTATTCAGAATGATAACACAAAATCAGATGTAGTCAGTGAGCTGTTACCTTTCCTCTTTTGGCAGTGATCTCACTATGAGCAAGAAGAGGAGAAAGCAGACGTTCTCATGTGTTCCAGCACTTGACCTCTGATCGCTTGTCTTCTTACTGTAAACGTCTCTGTTGTGGTGGCACTTCTTCTCCGCAGCGTCTGTTAGCAGCTGATCTTCTCTTGCTCTCTGCGGTCGCCCGGGGCAGGGCCCGCTCCTAAAGTAGCCATCCTCAGCGGACCGCCCATGTTTCACATACTGATGTCACGCACCAACTAAACAACCAATAGAGTGTGTTCTTTTCCACAATCTCATCCACTGGTGTGTTTCCCATCTATAACCATACAGAGGGACACGCAACAGAGGAGGGACTCAGGGTTATTTATAAAACATTATTGCAGACACAAGGTGGATTACAGTTGTTCCAAACACAATACTCACATATTCTGATGGATATAGGAAACTGTAACAGTATCACCCAGTATCTATGAGCTATGCACAGGGGGGAAAGAAGGATAACAGAGCGACCGCTCCAAAATGCAACATTGGAGGCATGTAGGTTTAAATCCAGCTGATGCCATGATTCATCTAGCTGTCTGCCCTTTGCAAAAAAAGGAAAGGCTAATTCCTCCCATAGTTATAAAAAGTATCATGACATATTCAGTCCTTTCTGCCACTGCACTTCACTTCAGTAATAAAAGGATGTGTAGGTGGCAGCGCTGCATGTCGTGGCTGGCACAGGAGCAGCCAGGGCTGCATCAGATTCTGCTCCCCTCAGTGAAGTGCAGACCGATATACTGTATAAACACTGCTGGGAAAATTATTTTATGTTTTTTTTTTTTTTATAGCTCTATATTATAAAATGTCCCCTGCTCCCCAATCAATCTCCATCTGCATACTTCAAGAAATAGTTTGACATTTTGGGAAATATGCTTGTCTGCTTTCTTAGAGTTAAAAAGACTGATAGCACTCTCATGTCTGAATCATTTATTTTCACTATAATTCCATCCATAAGTTACACACTGAATTTGTCACACAGTAGGCCTATGGATAATTCTTAAAAACAACAAAAACAATACAGACAGAAAGATCTAATACAAGTTCCTAAAATAACAAGAAAACTCATCTCTGGTGCAATATTTTTTATATATATTTATATTTGAGGATTGCTGCCAAACTAAATTTCATTGTGTTTAACATGCAGTGACAGTAAAGCATATTATCTTATTCACAGGAAATAATCAAAATGCATCTAAATTGCTCATTTTACACAAACTTCAACAGTTATTGCGTTCACTATTTGTACAGTTCATCAGTTATTCTGTCCTGCTATTGTTCTGCATTGAATATAATATGACATATCCATAAAATATATCAAATATCTTAATCAGGGGTCGTCAGTTTACTCAATGACAGAAAAGGGGTCCCTTCAGGAAAAAGGTTGGGAACCACTGAGATAGGGGACCCTGGGACAAAATCTTATCAAATGGGAGTCTGTGGTCTAATTTGTGTCAATTCAGGGGTCCGTGACGTGAAAATGTTTGAGGACCGCTGCCAGCAGCTGGTTAGCTTAGCTTAGCTTAGCGTAAAGACTGGAAACAAGAGGAAACAGCTGTCTCTGTCCAAAGCAAAATCCACCTACCAGCACCTTGTTTCTTTTTTAAAATCTGTACAAAAACCAAAGTGTAAAAACAACATGCTGTGGTTTCACAGGTTGTTGTGTACCAGACTATTTCTTAGACTGGAGTGGTTCGTGTCTCCACCATGAGTTTGCCAGACAACCAGTGGAGACTCACTGCTCCCAGCACATAACACAACCTGTTAACTGCAACTTCGGTTTCTGTACTTTCACTGCCACATGTTGTCATTTGCCGTTGATTGGTTGCCATTCTCAAGAGGGTGGGTCTTACATGATATAAGCCGGCCTGAGGGTGAAACAAGAGGAAGAAGAGCGGGGGAGCACAACCCTTTTTATTGAGACCGTAATGAACAATAACTGATAATCCTCATCCCTCTAGTATTACCAGCCGCGACACTGCGGGCGGTGTGATGCATTGCAATATGGTCTCGTTTAGTTTCTGTAATTTCTTAACCTAACTGAAACTGACTCTGAGCTACCAGTTGGCTGCTACCTGTGCTGTAACAGTACAGACTAAACAACTAAAAATATTACATTAGTGAGCTTTAGCAGATGTTGTTACCTTTGGACAGAGCTAGGCTAGCTGTTCCCCCTGCTTCCAGTCTTTATGCTAAGCTAACCAGTTGTTTACTGTGTGTCATGAGTGGTATCAAACCTCTCATCTCTCCAACAAAAAGCAAAACTATTCCGTAAATAGATGTTTATGTTTATGTTATGGTGTTTCTCTCTCTTGTGGTTGTGCACCCATTGCACTTTTACATTCTCCCTCCTCTGTTATGCTTATAAGGGATTTTGACAGTTCACCACAGCGAACCTCTCAGCTCATCTCACACTTGACAGCTGCTTAAAACGGTGTGATCTCTGAACTAATGTTAAACCCCCTTGACACACACACCTTCTCCCGTACACAGGGGTGACCGTAGGACAAACGCTGTACGCCTTGAACCTTTCCATCGCAGGATTCCAAGGTCATTCCCAGAGGATTTAACAGATCAAAACGTCTGCCATTGTATCGCCCTGCTGCCCTGCCAGCTTTGGACCAATCGCTATTTGACCCAGGGATTCCCATTGTCATGGAGATCCCGTGTTCGGGTGATTGAATAAAGCAGGGCGAGGTGTGCAGGAATCTCTGTGCGGAGTGGACCACAGCCCACTCTGACAGCTGTGTGTGTGTGTGTGTGTGTGTGTGTGTGTAAGATAGAAAAGTGCTGGCAGGGTTACCCTCTAAGTCAGTGGAGAGACAGAGGGATGTCAGCAAGGCTTCAGAGACACCATTCCACACATTCTGGGACGCTATGGGGGTGTGTGTGTGTGTGGGTGTGTGTGTGTGTGTGTGTGTGTGTGTGTGTACATACACGTGTGTATGTGTACGTGCATATCTGTGCATCCAATAAGACTACTGTTTATTATCCAGTGAAGCTTGGTGACAATTTCACGCTTGCCAGCTGTGAATGTCATGGCAAAAAAAAAATGTTTTAAGTGGACACATCAAATCATTAATAACATCTCTCTCATATAACTATTATCTTATTAGCATATAAAGATGGGAAGCAAGGGGAAACAGCTAACCTAAAGCTCAATAATTAACATGTTCTATATCTTGTTTGTTGTTATGTAGGGAGCATCATTCAAGTCAATAAAACCTATTTTAATAAGCAGTGTCTTAACACTTTGCCTCTACACCATATGCTGTAATGCTCTACAATCAATATTAAGCTAGAGGCAGGAGGTGATTATCTTAGTTTAGCATACAGACTGGAAGAAGGGGGAAACAGCTAGCCTGGCTCACCTCTAAAGCTCACTAATGAATGTTTTATATTGGCTGTTGTTAATCTGTATTAAAAAGAAAAATGTAAAAATAACAAATTGCGGTTTTGTCTCTAGGGTTGATCGTCCTGCATTGAACAATAAAATGCACCGTCCCTGACTGAAACCCTTTTCACATGCTTGGGATGACGAGAAATGATAAAACCTCAAGTCTTTCACAAGACATAGGGGAGAAGTATTAAATCACAATTTGCAGAAGAAAATGGCACCTAGAATGACAGGCAAGTTGCATATTTTTCCAAGATGTTGAACTATTCCTTTAATTTCAAAACTTGAAAGCTGGCATTTCCTTGATAATACAGCAGTTCGGAAGTATGAATTACCACACATGTCCATATTAATGCATTAACATATACAGAGACAACTATTATTTGACTTCTTTAATTTCGAAGGTGCATAGATCATTTGTACATCTGACAACCAATTAAACAAATAAGCAAAACAAGAATTGATGCAGAAAATGTACTATTCAGGAAAGCATTTCCCTGATGCCCTTATTCAATAAACACAACATGCCCTGTGGTTCAGCCTGCAGCTCTACAAATAGCTGGCGCTGAAAAATTATTTAGCCCACAGCTCTGCTCATTTAAAGTGCCTGAATCGTTTCCACTACAGCAGCTTTGATTGGAGGAAAGACAAGGAATTTATCTCAGCTGACTGTCATCCTGACAGAGAGATGATACACAGATCAAACACAAGGCTCAGCCCTGTTAATATTTTGGTCAGTTATAATATTATGTTTGAAAATCAGATCTGCGGCTAAAGACCCCAACTAATAAGTTATGTCTGTCTCCCTTTTAGCTGCCAACTGGAGATCATTTTGCAAAAAGGATCAGACCAGCCGCAACGCCCAAATCGGGCCTGGGGCGTAAAGTGGAGGTGCCAATGGCCCATTCCTACCCCCCATACTTCCAGCGCCCTTGCTCGGACCGCACCCATCTTCCAACTCAACCTTCATCTTGATCTCAACTACAAATCTGTCAAATTTCATGACTGCACCTTGCACGGATTTGATGCTATCATGTTGACAAAATCTGTCCGCAGACAGACAGACAGAGCTATCAACACCTGGTAAAGTACTCAAAACCGCCTCTGTGGTAGTTCCTGCTGCAGTTGGTATCTCCAGGGGGACCAGCACCACAATTTTGCCAAGAGGACACACAAGGAGCGTTGCTGTCACGGCTGGTAATTAGTCAGATAACAGACTGATCATTCACATTCTTCAGTGCTCTGATATCTTCTCTTGTTGATACCTGTAATGCAAGACAAACCTGTGGCTGCATACGTGTTTAAACAATGAAAACATTTCAAATGCCCAGTTCTATTTCCTTTTGAATTAAACTGGCGTTTGTGATCATGTCGGAAAAAAAATCAGTCTCTGGAAAGAGGAAAGAACCATGAAAAAAAATAAGGTATGCGGTTTGGGTTCGGTTTGATATATTTCTGCACTTCTACCTGTTTCATCACCTTACTCTTATCAGAGACTGTATATGCCAGCAACAGACAGGTATCTGCATGCACATAGAGTCCCCTGAGATCAGAAAAACAGGATCTGGTTTCTTTATCCGTCCATCTCCGTCATGCAGTCTCCTGCTAATTAGGATACTAAGATGCCAACAACAGTAGATTGGCCTCTGGCTGCTGGCCCTGCACATCAAAGGCTGATGGCATACCTCAGGGTACTCAAGTGGTTCCACTCTAGTTTTCACCGTTAGCTACGCTGATTTTTCAGAGCGCGGCTGATGTGTGAGGTGAAGCTGCCCTTGAGCACCGGCAAGGGACATGTCCTCCTAATCTCCTGTTCATAACCTGCAAGTGATTTTTCCACTTGGTAGAATGTTGACACTCATTGTTTACAAGTTCACGAATGGCCGACCAACTCTGAAATATATTGGTGGAATTAAACTTATAAGACGTGGAAACAGCAGCTGAGAAACAAATCTCACTACAAGGTCAAGCTTTTGATCGCGTCACACGATCTTCATTAGCAGATGGATCATTCGTCAGCTACTAAGTGGACTTTGTGGTGAGATTGTTTTTCACAACTGCTGTTCCCAAGGTCAAAAGCCTGCACGAGAAGTCCTTAAAGTGCTGATTTTTTAAAAGTACAAGTAACTGCTCCATGTGCTGAAGATTGTATAATAAGTTTGAAAGCTCCAGAACAGCTAGACAGCCGGTGGTGAGATTGTTTTCTCAACTACTTGCAAGACATTTAGGAAGTCAGATTGACTCAGGGTAATGGATTGCAACAAAACTGTCCATCAGACAAAGACAGAAAATAGAATATGGATGGATGGAGGCAGAATTGATTCCTGCCTGTTGAATCAAACCATCTTTCCCCAGTTTTATACTTTATTTAATCAGGAAGTCACATTGAGATTGAGATCTCATTTACAAGTGAGATTTAAAAATAAATAAAAATAATAATAATAATAATGACGACAATGTAATGACATAGAAATACAATAATAAAATAGCAAATATTTAAATATACATTCATATAGACATATCCCTGGCGTATGTATAAAAAGGAATAAAAATACAAACATATTATGTAAAAATATACATTAATATAGATGTTTGGGCTCTAGTAAATGATGATGGCATTTTTCATTGTATGTGTAATTTTGTCAAATTAATAATCAATCAACTGATCTCAAAGTGGTGATGTTTTTGGTAGCTGACTGTGATTTGTGATGAGAAAAAATTAAAATGTATTACATTTTATATTATATCATAAAATCAGATTGATTGAATTAATTGATTAATGTAGTTACACCTGCATTTAACTCTAACACCAGAAAGGAGGTTTTAAATTCCATCGTGGCCGCAGCTAACGTGTGCAATAAACTTCACATGTACAAATATACAATGAAGGAATGTCTCTTACTTCAGAGCCTCGGACACGTTGCCCGTGAGCGTGAGCTGCTGGGAGTGTCCCAAACATTTCTGTAGATCCAGATACAGAACAAAAGCAGGCGTGGGCATGAAAACAGACAATAGCCAAAGACAATACGATACAGAACAATAGTGATTTAAAAAGCTGCACAACTAGAAAAGTGATGAAAAATCGCAAAGACCGCAATCATGACTACTTTATGATATCATCAACATCAGTATGAGCTCTGAGTTATGTTCCTATTCTTGATTTGATTTAGATTTAATTTAGATTTATTTTATCTTTGTCCATTTATTTTTAACAAGTGTATTTATTGGATTTTTTTAATATACTTCAGGTATTACAACAAAAACAGAAAACAAGTAAGGTGCAGTAAGTACTACAGATAGACCCTTTAATCAGGCTGATTAATGACATTTTGAGATAATCGGTATAGACCTATAAAGGCCCATTAAAGTGAGTATTTTTTCTCAAAACATTACATTTTTCTTTCTCGAAACATTACAAAAAAGTTTCTGGAAAAATTATGACTTTTTTCTTGAAACATTACAACTTTTTTCTGTAAACATTCCTACTTTTTTTCTGGAAAAATTCCGCCTTTTTTCTCGAAACATTTTTCTCCAATTTTCCACTTTTCTCGCAACATTATGACTGATGCAGATCTACAAAAGGACCAGAAACAAAGAGATGCTGCTCGGCGGTCCTGTGCACTAACACTGTTTTTATTTATGTAAGTTTATACATTTTAGAAACAAAGAGATGCTGCTATCTGCGGAATAACTGTTAAATAAATGTTCATTTAAGTTCAGCAATTTGAAATTGTTGTAGGCTATTTTATCAGATGCAAAAAACAAGCAAAAAAATAAATAAATCAGCACTATAAATCAGCCATCGGCCGCCCTGCTCTCTAAATATCGTTATCGGCGTTGGCCATTGAAAAACACATATCAGTCGACTACTAGTAAGCACAGTAAGGCTCCATCTAATATACACTGCTATGACAGGGCAATACATTAAATTATGTAAATTAATGTGAATTATTTTTCAATGTCCAAAATAGATGATCAGATGCTTCCTGTACAAGTATAGATGGTCCAAAAAAACAAACAAACAAAAGAAACGTACAGCAAACAGAAATACACATAATTACGTTGTCAATAAGTAGGCTTCTGTTATAAAACGTCTCCATATCTTATCAAAGGTAGAACATTTACCCTTAATCATACATGTAAGTTTTTCAAGGACTATAGAGTGACAGTCCGGCAAACCAGGCTGTAAACTTGGTCTGGTAACAGATTTCCAGGATTTGGTCATTTTCTTATCTGCCTTGCTTAGTTTATAATTTACAGGGAAAATTTCGGGCATGTGAAAAAATATATCCAAAACTTCTATCCAGAAAGCCTGGATATTTGGGCAGCCCCATGGGCCCTTTGTATCTTTGTCCATTTTAATTAATTAATTAATTAATTAATTTTATTTTGAAACTTTTTAATTTGCTGATGTTTGATACTGTTCCAGTCTCAAAATACAATCTTTTATATCACCTCCTTTCAATCTGTGAATGCACATGAATATTATTCAGTAATTCTTTCATAAAAGTGGAAATGAACATTGCCACAACAATATACTGTATGTTTAATCTTCTTTGGCTCAATAAAAATAATTGAAGTAAAGCTGTCCTCGATTAAAGAAATCCTTAGTCGACTAACACTCATTCGATTTTGTCGACTAATCGATGAGTTGATTTAATCGACAGATCTGTAAAACTGAGTTTCTCCGCAAAGAATCCTGCAAAAGCACCACTTTAAATGTTGTGTTCACCAGAGATGTGCTCATACATTTCTTGGAAATAAGTCATTCTGCATTAGAAAGCATAAAAAATGACTAACGGACTAAAGAAATCTCAATCGACCGAGACCAAAACAACGGATTAATCGACTGCCCTAATTTGAAATCGCTGACATACAGCAGGATTTAGGAGGTGCGCTACATAAAAAGAGAAGGAAGAGGTGTGTCCTGACCTCGTGCTGCTTCCGCAAAAGATCCATGAGTCCGTGGTACTGCTCGCTGGAGCGAGGGGAGAGAGGGGAGGAGCGGGAGCGAGCCAGGGAGTAGTCCTCCTCGCTGACCGGAGGGCTGGGAATCTGTCAGGAAGGAGACAATTAACAAATGTGGCCAGAAACTGAAAAAAAAAAAAAAAAAAAAAAATCTGTTCACTAGAAATTGTGAAAATCTGTTTCTAAGCTTTTCTGCAGTACGACAGGAAGACAAACTAACAGAGGCACAAGCTTAATATTCTTTATAATTACACTGCAGGGCCGAGCCAGAGAGAAGTACACGGGTCATATGAAGCAAAAGATGTTGAATAAAAAGTCAGACAAAATGAAAGAACGTCATATGGGAGATGTGGCAACTTTATGAAATATGAATCGTGGAATGGCACTGAAAATATGCAGATAAAGTCACACACACACACACACACACACACAGGCACAAACACACAGAATGCGAGACCGTGATGAGCACAAAGGTGTTTTGATGCTTCCTGTCGTTTTCTATTTCGGTCCCGCTTTGTGTTAACACACCTCACACTTTTGGTTGCTCCCGTGACAACATGTTCTACACGCACGCTCTGCGTCTTCTCGTATAGTCATTAATTTGTGCACGTGAGAATATATGTATGACCTTGGTGATATCAACGGGCAGGCCAGACTTGGCGGCAGTGACCATGGGGTCCAGTCCCTTGGCGTGTCTGAGGTGCTGCGCCGCTCCGGTCATGTCCTAACAAACGATCACACGACAAACAGACGCATCAATCAAACCGCAGCAGCACAACAACATGTTCGAGATTCAATAAAACAGCAGGCGGCTGCGATGAAGACATCAACAAAAAAACACAAAAGGTGGCAGGGAATCTATCTGCAAGAAAAAAAAAAAAGAAAAAAAAAAGTCCACAGCTTACCTTCATCTGTTTGGAGCGCAGCGCTGCACGCAAAAAAGCCTGTCGCCTTAGCAACAGGAAATCCACTTGCTGCTGGGCTGCAAGGATAATTAAGAGAAAAAGAGGTGAAACTCTGCTACGTGTAACACTCAAACACTTTGTGTGGCACATTTTGTACGTGCAGGCAGGCAGGCGAGCACCCACACTCTGAATGCACCTTTAGGTCCCAGTTTTGGAGCAGAGGAGCCTCCGGGGGCCTGAGGAGCTGGAGACTTTGCTTTCTGGGCAGGTGGACGCACTGCAGGCTGCGGAGCGAGAAAATACGGAGAGTTAGGGCTGCAGATGTTCGGAAAAGCACGGGAGTTTGGGGAATTTTTTTGCACAATTTTAATATAAACATCAGACCTTTTAATAGTGAACTTATTTGGGGGGGAAATACACATATAAAAAGCTATACTAGGTCTTATGTTTTAGTTAAAAGTATGGCCATTTAATTGAATTGCAACCACTCACTGCATTCAGCAGCACTCCTCCATCACATGTACAGATCATTTGCCAACATCCCATTAAACAGGAATTCAGTAGACAACCCTCTGCATGCACAGTGTGCAGCCCACACCACTGCACTGTCTGAGCCAAAGGACGTATGTGTTTTAATTAGATTACTGGAATTAATATGTTTTATATTTTTTGATGATGGCGAGACACTACAGACAAAAACATTGTTTTTTCCTGCACTGGTCAATTTTGAGATCTTGAGCTATTCTACTTCCATAACAGTCTATTTGACAAAAATGTAACATTTCAGAAAACTTGTAATAGAAACATGTCTTTGTCATTGTCTTAATTTAAGTAATTAACTGGGGAAGTTTCATGGTGATATATGTTTTTTTTTTACCCTATTAACCTGTAGTGTATTGCAAAATGTCTGAATTTTTACAATACATATCTTTAATTCAATTCATAGAGAGCAGGACAAGAACACACTCAATGTTTTACAAGACAATGATATTTAAAAATTCCAACATCACCCAAGA
>JAOVVB010053904.1:0-14595 GCA_028570985.1 Heterobranchus longifilis
GCAGTATCCTTACTGTTATACGCCTATGTGTTCTGTTTACTTTTTCTACTGTCCACTCGCTTTTTCACTGTTTACTGCTTTTCACTGCGTAGCCTATGTATGTATTACATTTTGCATTTTTATATTTTTATACTGACACTTTTGTATTGTACCCTTTGCTGCTGCAACACTGCAAATTTCCCAGCGGTGGGACTAATAAAGGATTATCCGATCTAATTTGTGTGTATCTCCTTTTATGTATTCTACTGTGCATACTTTTGTTGTATTCATCTTTTTCTTTTTTTTCTTTTTTTTTTTTGACTGATAAAAGTCTTGCATCTTGAATTTGTAATCTAATGGGCCGTGTGGCTGCAGGTTTCCATTCTAATCAAGCAGGAGCACAGCAGCTCCACTCATTTAATCAACTAATGTCAGTCTTTAAACAGTTGATTAGTCAAGTGAGTCTGTGCTCTTGGTTGGTTGGACGTAAAACCTGTAGCCACGCGGCCCTTTATGGAATAGGAGTTTGGATAGACTTTCTGAAAAATTAATATGAATGATGGGTGTGGGATGGATGAATGGACTGATAACTTGTGGTAAATCCATGTAGCCTATTTGAAATTAGTTTGTTTAGCATAACTAATAGCAATCATAGGGCTAAAATGTCAATCGTTGTCAAAAAAAGGAGGGAAATATTAATTGGCCAAATATGTTTCAAGTAGTTCCTTGAATCAGTACCAAGATTTACGAGGTGAATGGTAACGCAACATTAAGTTTTCCCTTCATCCCATAGACAGATAGGCCTACACCATCCACCCGACAGCACAACACCCCCCTCCTGTGTCTTAATGCTAGATAGCAACGACTTGTTGCCCCATTATTAAATGATATTAACTCTGGGTGAGTTTGCTGTGTCAATAAAGAGGGTTAAAGGGCAAGAAAACTGATCCTGTTGCAGTTTTTGGAGGGTGGAACACATGGTGGAATATCGTCTATTCATTGACCCGTTAATTAAAGAAAATGACCTCGAACTGTAGCCTACAGGGGGGGTAATTAAAATGATTGACGTTATAGTACCCAATTATGCACACTATGCAGATAACTAAATGCAAGAATATAGCATTACGTGCTAAATTCGTTGGTAAATGTACCACGGTTATTTCATTCCGACATTTTTTCTCAGTTTATAATAGTTTGTGAACTGTGTACTCTCCCCGCACAAGTGTAATGGCCCACATATATTTAGTGTTAATGCGCATGCGCTGTCGCGTCTACAATTTCCTCTTCCCTGAAACTGATTGTAACCATAGACTGTATATTGTAATTGTAACGGTACTGGAGTCCAGTGGTATTAGTTTTTATTTCACGGTCAGTTTTTGCTCATAAAGAGGATTTCGGTGAGTTCCTGTTTGTTTTTGTTTAATGGAATTGAGCGACGGTCATATATTTAGGCGTATTATGGCACTGCGTCAGGCTGACTATAGCTAGTTAGCCACGTTAGCACTAGCTGTTAACGTTACCCGGTGTTATCTGAAGTCAGACATCCATGCTTTAACGTTAACATTTTTAATTCGTTAGTGTCAGAGTTTGTGCCATTTTACCAGATCCTGCTTAACCAATGTTGGGGAATTAGTAGCGTTAACCTAACTAACGTCACGTCGTGTGATAGATTCGCATCATAACAGCGAATACCGTTAGACAAACGTCCGAGGCTGTTACTACAGTATGAATATGCTATACTGTGTCCATCATGTTGGTATTATATGCCTAGCATAAAGGATTGTTGCATGGCCGCCTAAAATATGTCAGGGAAATTATCTTAGGCTGTAAATTCTGTGGTGTGTGGCATTGGTCAATGCTACACACTTGTCCCAATACAAATGAAAATTAAATAATAAAGAAGGTAGCTAATGGCTGGCTTGTTTTACCGTGTACACTGTATGTGTGATAATCATACTGTACATAACATCCACTGTACTAACTCCAGTGTTGTGCCTTTGTTTGTTTCCATTACAATTGTGATTAATACCAATTTAAAAACGGCCTTCACCTTTGAGTTGAGTTGTGTTGCACTGTCGGCTGATGGCTGGAATAGTTGTTTTCAGCCATGTGCATAGCCTAACAATGTTCTTTTCAATGCATCATAGATGAATAGAATTAGAAACTAGTTTCTGTGTTTATGTCCTAATCCTGATCTTATTTCCTTCCCCCCTTTGTCTTCCAGAGTGTCTTTTATGAGTAATCAAAGGCAGCAGAAGCCTACGCTTACAGGCCAGCGTTTCAAAACCCGAAAAAGAGGTGAGAAACTTTACATAGTTCTGCACACTAGGATTAAAGCTATCTTGTTTGGATAATCTTGATGGTAATTGTATCAAAAGGTCTCCATCAAGTGCACCTGCTTGTCTGTTTTCCAGCTTTTCATAGTACTGAGTTTTCCATCCAGCACCTTACCTGCTTACAATCACAGACACAGCAATATGCTTGTAAGGTCTGGTCACTGAAGAGCATGCCCATTTGTTCACTAACTAGATACTCCACACATTTGAATTGCCACTTTGCATACTACAGAAAGGTGCCTGGCCCAAAACTCTGATGCGGTGAGGTTTTTTCACAGCCACTAAGTAGGCACGCACTCACCTAACATAAATGTGCCTATATTGTAGGACTTAACTAAAATGCTTTATGCAAGGAAGATAATATGTGAATGTATGTATGGGTTTGTCTTGTATTACTTGCATGTAATAAGTAAACAGGGATAAACTTGTAAATGTATGTCTTTTCAACAGATGAAAAGGAGAGGTTTGACCCTACCCAGTTTCAGGAAAGCATCGTACAAGGTCTGAACCAATCTGGCACTGATTTGGAAGCTGTCACAAAGTTCCTTGATGCCTCTGGTGCCAAGCTTGACTACCGACGCTATGCCGAGACTCTATTCGACATCATGGTGGCTGGTGGAATGTTGGGTAAGAGGAGGACTCTTTCATATGTGTTTCATATGCATTTTCCTACCCATGTTTCACCTACTCCCGACGATAGCCGATGGGTTCCGAGTTTGCATTTTGGTCAATGCATTCCACCTCTTTTGCTCTCCACACGGACTGTTTACCTGCATGATAAGATAAGATATACTTTATTATCTCTTATAAGGAAATTTGTCTTGGGCTCCAAGCCACTGCATCACAAAACACAATTGTCAACGTTACAATGCACATACACACATAGAACATAGATCGTACATAGGCTACATATACTCATGCATAAAGTGAGACAGTTCTTAAAAATAGTAAAATGTAATAAAATTCAATAGTTAAAAAAAAAAACAGGTATTATAAAACCAGATCATAAATAATCATGTTACAATATATTTGTCCACAATAGCATGCAACCAACGCCGGCTCAACGGAAACCAGAGCACTTCCACTACCAAAATATGGTCCCGTACCAAAATATGGTCCCGAACAGATTATACATTCATATGCAGAATCTGTTTATTGAGATTACACCAATGGTGACTTGACGCCAATGTAGCTGGCCACACTTGGTTCTAACCTTAACTGCATCCCGTAGCGCCTGACCTCGACACGTCGACGTGACAAGTACTAGTCAATCACAGTACAGTAGGGCGGAACACGAAACCCGAGTGGGGAAAAAAAATGTGCGTTTCATACATTGTACAGCTGAACACTATGTGTCATGAGACTAATAGTACCCAGGATAACTTTTATATTCTTTATTCAGTTTTATGTTATTGTAAACACACAATCATACAAAGTAAAACAACTCATTGAAGGTATGAAGCATAAGACTCACACAATTAAGAAAATGTGTTTTTTTTTTGGTGGGGGGGTGTTTCAGCCCCAGGGGGTACCCTGTCAGATGAGGTGACTCGCACTGAGTTCTGTCTCTTCAAAGCACAGGAGGACATGGAGACCATGCAGGCATATGCCCAGGTAAATTACATTCCTGCTCAATGTTCACTGTTCTCACAGTGAAGTTAAGAATCAACTCTTCTGGCTAGTACAAATATTGAAGTGTTTTATGTTTCCTTTTAGGTCTTTAACAAGCTCATCAGGCGTTACAAATACTTGGAGAAAGGGTTTGAGGAGGAGATTAAAAAGGTTTGTCTTTTGCTAAAGGTGTCTTTACAGAAACACGTAGCACCTAACCAGGTCAAGTTTCTAAATTCAGGACCACGCTATTCCAACTCAAATGTAAAAAGAGAAAAATGAATACATGTCTGACTTTATGTTTGCTGTTTGGCAGCTGCTGCTGTTTCTCAAGGGCTTCACCGAGTCTGAGCGCAACAAGCTAGCCATGCTAACAGGAATTCTGCTGGCCAACGGCAATCTCTCTGCAGCCATTCTCAGCAGCCTCTTCAATGAGAACCTGGTCAAAGAAGGTACCAGATCTTCTCTGTCTCATATAGGAGTGCCTAGTTGTGTTGTTCATTGTTGCGCAGATAAGGCCCGCAGGCACAGTAGTAGTTGGACTGAGATTAAATAATTAGATGTGAAGAGGGGGTAGAATCATATCATACCTTCAAATTAATCTTGAAACACAATATAAACCAGCGTTCTTATATTTCCATTTTGTCTCTAGTTCCCGTGGTAGATGTTTTTTTTTTTTTTGTTGTTAAACACGGTATCCTGTTGCTCTCACTCTCCCTCTCCTTCCCAACATCTGTCCTTTTAAACTGTGTAGTTTATAGTCTTCTTGATGATTTCTGAACCATTATGAAATATTTAGTATCAGAACCAATTTATGTTTTGGAGTTGTATATAATGGAAACGCAGTAGACGGCTATAGTCATGTATGATATCAGTGGCATCTGAGAAAGTCATTCAGTTAAGGAAACAGAATTGTTTCTGCACTGCATACATTTTTCCATATTAGTTTGTTGCACTGTTGCTAAGCCATGTTGCACATTTATGATGGCTAGGTGTTTTTCTTTTTTCTTTTGGCTGTTTGTTTTGCTCTTGCTACTTATCTCAAAATTACTGTATTTGTCGTAGGCACTACGCTTTGCAATTCCAATGACAAGAGCATACACAAATTAAACATTGGGGGAAATTAGTTGGTTGGCAGTCACAAATGCATGCAGCTTGATTCCATAGACAGACATGCAAACAGACTTACAAACTAACACGCCACGCTACCCACAAAGAACTAGTGCCAACAAAGGGCAGCTGATCAATCTACAGTATAGTCCAACCAATACTGGATTTTTGAGGCCAATATTGACTGATATTCTTTTCTTACATAAATGCAATACTAAACAAACATTTTTGATAAGGATTCTGACAAAGATATGTACTGAGTGGGACATTTTACACTTGAAAAATAAACTTGTCTTTGCTTTCTGGTGGACAAATTATGAAACGGAGACAATGCTTCTAAACATCCTCAAATGTGTAGGATGTACTGCAACTTATTCTTACTTATCAGCTGACATGCGCTGATGCCAATATGTCTGCAGTAAACTTGCATGCTTTGCCTAACATCACTTCAAGTCAAAAGTTGCGCTTGAACCCACCACAAAGACTTCAGCTGACATACACATACGTTATACACCCATATGAGAGAAAATAATTAGTTGATAGTCTGCATTCCTAATCCAAAGAAGAAAACCTAAAGACCCAGCATTTTAAAAAGCAAATGGTCTTGTTACATGCTTGGAGTCTGAATTGATAATGTCTGAAAAAAGGTGCCCTGTAAAGTGTTGCTTTTGCGTTGACCTGGTGTTGTCAGCCAATTGTTGTTTGCTTGTCAAAGAAAAAAACTGTCTGATGAATGGTTTTAATTTATCCCAGTTTCGCCCAATGATCGCCATTTGGCTTAAGGTATCAGATGGAAAGGAGCTGATTTCTACTTCATATTTGCAAACTGTGTCACTGAAATTATATTTTTTTCTTTTTTTTTTATATGTATGTATATTTGAATACACCTGACCATGTCCAAATGACTATGTTGACTGCACCCTTGCTGTTTTAGGCGTTGTTCCAGTTAAAACCTTTCTAATCACATCCTGTGGAGTTGTTTACCAATCTATTTACTCAGGCCTAACGTTATCCTTGCAGGTCTGTTAGCAACAGCTGACTCACATTTTTATGCATTTGTTCAGGTGTTTCAGCATGCTTTGCTGTGAAACTCTTCAAATCCTGGCTTTCTGAAAAGGACATCAGCTCTGTTTCTGCCAGTCTCCGAAAGGTTGGCATGGACAGCAGGCTCATGGTGAGAACAACATCACTAATACAAAGTCTTTATAAGGCTAAGATGAAGCATTATGCTTTCCAATGCAGTCAGGGTCAGCAGTCTGCATGCACACTCTAAAAAGGTTATTTGATGAAAATAAGATTAAAGGGATAGTTCAGATCTTCTGAAGTGGGGTTGTGTGAGGTACTTATCCACAGTCAGTGTATTACCTACAGTAGACGGCGGTCGGCAAGCTGCCAGTTTGGAGAAACAGACAGGAGTACCGGCACGGAAGCTAAGTAATGTACTGCTGTGGACACACACCAAAATGTATTTTAGCCACCTAAAAAAAAAATCAATATCAGTTTAAGTGTACACTATATTTAGAACATTTTCACTGCTTTACCTTGCCGTCAGACAGACCTTTACGACGGGGAACTGAAGCCGATATATTGCTCTCTTCAAAGCCACCAGACTCCTTTGACAAAAGCAGTAATTTTACCTCGCAGAACACGGGAGTTGCTAGTCAACTGCTGCCTCGATCAGTTATTTTTGTTTTTTGTTTTGTTTATTCCTAACATTTTTAAAACCCCAAAGTCAAACTAACTGATAGGGGCTGCGGTAGACTAGCAACTCTTCTGCGAGGTAAAGTGACTGTTTTTGTCAAAGGAGTCTGGTCACTTTGAAGAGAGCATAGATAACTGCTTCAGTTTCCCATCACAAAGGTCTGTCTGACGGCAAGGTAAAGCAGTGAAAATATTCTAAATATAGTGTACGTTTAAACTGATATTGATTTTTTTTTAGGTGGCTAAAATACATTTTGCTGTGTGGCCCCATCCACAGCAGTACATTGCTTAGCGTCCGTGTCGGCACTCCTATCTGCTTCTCCAAACTGGGGGCCTTGCCAACCGCCATCTACTGTAGGTAATACACTGACTGCGGATAAGTACCTTATACAGTAAAAATCCAAATGATCCCTTTTAATAATCTGCATGGCTTTCACAGAATTCCGAGCTATTGTGTCAACCAGTACTCAGGCAATTAATGAACAAAGGCTTCTTTAATTGCCGAAGAAGGCTTGTCTGGCTGAGCAGGGTCTGCCTCAATATTTGACTGTGTGCTTTTTCAGGAGCTGTTCCCTGCCAACAAACGCAGTTGCGAGCACTTCTCGAAGTACTTCACAGACGCCGGGCTCAAGGAGCTGTCGGACTTTGCCAGAAACCAGCAGTCCATAGGTGCTCGCAAGGAGCTGCAAAAAGAGCTCGAGGAGCAGATGTCACGTGGGGACCCTCTCAAAGATGTAAGCCTTGTTTGTTTTTTCCCCAGCTGCTTTTATATTGACCCAGTCCCATTTTGTGTATCACACCACTAAGGGTGGCACTTAAGACTGTTTTCTCCTTAACCTCTGCCCCTTGTTTGTCTTGAGGATGCATTGAATCAATGACACGTTGTCTGAAATCCTCTCAACCTCCACATATATTATCTGCTCCTGCAAGCCTCTGTACCCTGCCAGGGCTCTCATACCTCAGACGTCTGCAGGATTTGATAAGCAATAAGCCTCAGCATATGCCGGCCATGGTTTGCCAATAATGCGTGTTCCATCTCTTGTCTCGGGTCTTACAGATCATCGCCTACGTCCGAGAGGAAATCAAGAAGAACAACATCTCCGAGCAGACGATGATTGGACTAATTTGGTCCAGTGTAATGAGCTCTGTGGAGTGGAACAAGAAGGAGGAGCTGGTCACAGAACAAGCCATCAAACTTTTAAAGGTGACAACTCTGTTATGTAGCTCTGCTCTTCCTTGTGGCAGTCATGACAACGCGGCAGAAAAGAACAGAATATACGAACTGATTACCGATATGGCGTCCGATATAGTGAATTTTTGAGCTGGAATGAAAATAGACCTTTTTCTATGTGGATTGTGCACCAATTTTGCTATGCAGAGGTACTCAGAAGGCTGCTTTCTTAAACAAATAACTTTGATAAAGAATATTTAATATTGTATACATTATAGGCCTACATACAATGTATTACATTGTCGAACAATTCTAGAAATGAACACTGAGAAAATAAAGAAAAAATAGAAATTCAAACTTAATAGTACTGTCAGTCAATTGCTGACCATATAAATAAAGAACTATGTAATGACACCATTTTTAAATCACCCCAAGCATTGTTTTCTGCATTATATGTAACGTAAAAAAATGTTTTTTCATATCAGCGCATATCAGACAACATGTACACTAATACCAATAGATACAGAGTGATATGTCTGATAGGCCAATATCAGCCGATATTATCAGTCTAGCTCTAATGTTTAAAATAGAATCCAGGCTGCTGAAGGATTTTAACTTAGCAGAGGAGATAATTGATTTAGTAACCCAAAGCCATTTCACTGGCAAAGTGGAAGGAATATAACAATAATGTCCTATCAGATTTCTGTAAAAGTTTAACTTTAATTTTCCCTGTTTTACATTCTCAGCAATACAGCCCGCTGTTGAAGGCTTTTACCTCCCAGGGCCTCTCCGAACTCACTCTCCTGCTGAAGATCCAGGAGTACTGTTATGACAACATCCACTTCATGAAGGCCTTCCAGAAGATTGTTGTGCTGCTCTACAAAGGTAAATTATTTATGTCCATAAAAGCTTCTTTTCCCATTCTCACATTTGTGGAGAAAACAAAAGTTAGTTTAGTAGTGGGAAACTGTGAGGCCAGATGGCCAGGGATTATAGCCAAAAGTTTCTCTTGATTGACGTCGTCAACCTGCCTGGCGACGTTTGTTTTTCGAACACCTGCGGAAACATGGCATGTTGAATATATGTTTCAATGTTTGCATGTTTTTGTTTGTTTCTTCTTAAAGCCGATGTCTTGAGCGAGGAGGCAATTCTGAAGTGGTACAACGAAGCCCACGTCGCCAAAGGAAAGAGCGTTTTCCTTGAACAGATGAAAAAGTTTGTTGAATGGCTCAAGAATGCAGAGGAAGGTAAGTGCCTCGTGGACTCTTTGTCAGTCAGTGTTTTCAGTTGTACCTCTCAGCACAATAGGTTGCCAAAACATGCCGTGGCTTTGTGCTTTATCTCATTTGTGCTGAATAGCAAATGGATGTACCAGATTTATCCTGTTTTCTGCATCTTTTTTTTTACTGTCTGACCTCTAAGTTTAAAGATCTGGAAAAAAAACACTGGAAAATGTGCTTTTCTATTGTTTATGTCCCCTAAGATGTCTGGCCTTGAACTCTGGCTGAAATTCAAATGTACCCCAGGCAAGCTTGATTAGATACGTGATAAATTCGAAAGCCAGTCACTGTCTAGTATGCAAATGCCTGCAAAGAAACCTGAAACGTCCAGCACAGAGCAAACTGGTCAGGTCACACAGCGAAAACACACTGTAGCTGTAACTCATTGTAGCTGTCAGCCACTGCCAGTTACAAGCTAACAAATAAAAGACGCTAACTACATTTAGCATTCTGATATGTCTGCTAGTCACTGATACTGGTGCATAACAGACTCCTCATCTGAGTTGGGTTCAGACAGGATGCCGATTGGTGGTAATGCTCAGTGTGCATTGATGTTTGAAAATAGTGCTGACTGATGTTTTCTTTTATTCCAGAGTCCGAGTCTGAGGAAGAGGAGGCAGACTGAGGACCTCTCACTTTAACTCCCATCTTGATTTGTATTTTTACATTAACATAGCACCAGATGCAGTAGAAGGACTTGTTACGGAAGTCTGTCTGTATTTAGTTTTTTTTTCCTTCTCTCTTTTTCCCTACCTCCTAATATCTAGTTCAACTGTAATGTAAGGGCTTTAATATTGTTTTAATTCTCAACATGTTTTCTGTCTGAATCAACACTTCTTTATACTCCTTCAGGAGCCAATCACAGTGCCACATTTAGCTAAATGGTTCGTAACAAACGGGGACTTTTTTTTTTTTTTTTTGGACAAATGGTTCCCTTTAAAATTTTCTTCTAATATTTCACAGCTATTGTATTTAGTCACAGAACTCTTATTCGCCAGAGGTCCATCCGAGTAGCCATGATATCTTGGTCCTCTGAAAGGCAAACTGTTTTTGTAACCTAAGTTAACATTTCTGCCAATTATATATATTTTTTCTTTTGCCAGTTTTTAGATTCTGTCTCCATTATTGGGGATGGAGATGTGGTCATGGTTGCAAAGCCCCATAAAATGAACTTTAATTGTTCTCTACATCTTATGTAACAGAACCATGCAAGCGTTGTATTTTTTTGTCCTTTACCATACAGTTTGACTTTTTAAAATAAAGGGAAATTAATGGTTTTCATTACTGCTGGATTTACTATTGCGTACAGTTGCATCAAATAACTATTATAGTGTGAAAATACTTTATAGCAATATTATGAGCAATTAGAAGAAATTAGCATAATATTTAAGTCATATATCCACATTCAATGGTATGGAAAGTTTCTTGTAGAAATTCAGGGAAATCCATCTGTTGTGTCACACATTAACCTGTGCGTTCCCTTAAAATTTTCCATCGGTTGATCTCCTCTCACCTCACCTAATCAAGTAATCAAGAAAGGCAGCCTAGCATGCGTGACCTGAGGTGCAAACAACCATCTCATTCAGCTCACTTCTACCCCACTTTAAATGGTAATTATGGCTCAGTCAAGCATGCAAAAATGAGAGTGAGATGGTGATTCAAGATGTTATCAAAACGGAGGTCCATGCACATTCATTACAAGTCATTTTACAAAGTCTGAAAAACCAGACTGCTCATTTTAATGCCATACTGAGTTTTGAGTGCATATTTAACCTCACGCATGGCAGGTGGTGTTGAAATGTCAGGAAACTTAGTTTTGGTTTCCCAACTAAACCAACTAAAAATTCTATATTTGATACTTTTTAACATTGGTAGTGTTGATTGAAGACCATTATCTCTTCTTCAGGAAAGGATCCATTCATGCATGCTTGAGCGTTTTTGTGTATCTTCCAGAGGAAAATTATTCACTTATCACCAGCCATCATACAGACAGTTACCCAGGCCTTGAAAGCACTGGAGTGGTAAGAAGAAGTATAATATGTTAAGTAATAGGGAAGCTCAATGACTGAATAACTGAATAAGAATGGTCGAGACCCTGGGTTTTCAAAGTCTGAGACTGTGGGCCTCCCCTCAGATAAACACCCTCATCCCCCTCTTAGTTTACTTGCTTAATTTCGCTCAATTTTATTTTCTAAATGAAGCATGTCTGAGAAGAGCTGATAACTCCTCAATATCACAAAAGAAAGCTACAAGAAAGGACAGGACAGATCTTGACGGCATGAAACCCTGCAAAATGAGACAACACCAGGAGATCGGGATGGGGGGGGCTCAACTTTTCTTAAATACAAGTAGGCAGTGTTGGGGATTAACTCATTACATGTAACTAAATTTCTGTAATTTAATTATGAAGTCATTGTTATTGGTTAGTTACTGAGAAAACAAAATGTAATTAAATTATAGTTACTAATCAAAGTGTTGGTCGCCCACCTCTCACTTTAGAAACCTCCGGTCCAGACCTTGGCCACATTTTCTCAACTGTCTTTTTACAATGGCCTTGCTGCGTAGAATCGATAATGCATTCTAGTCCAAGCCAGCGTGCATATCACAACGCAATTCTGTCCAGTACAGCAGAGCACAAAGAACATTATTGACTGATTATCAGTTTCACTCAGTACCAACAGATGGCAGTAAGTCCTAAAGAGATGCTTCCTTCTTACATTAAAGCCCTCCACAGTTTAAGAGCTGAGCTCAAATAGAAAAAAAAAGCCATTTTGACGAAACCAGACTAGAAAGTATTAGACACAGGCAGAACTACAAAGTATCTGACGCCAGTGTTTTCTCTGCCTCTCTGTCCCAGGAGGATTTGTTTGCCTTTTGGTTTTATTTAGTCACTCTAAAGAACATGAAACAATTTGGGAGAGTGACACGCAGGAAGGGGAGGAAACACGGCTGCTTTTGAGATTTGGGTGTGAGAGGCGTGCGCACATTTGCCTGTGTGTGTGCAGCGCTGAATGGCAATGATGCTCCCCACCATCCCCTTCCTGTGCAAAGCATTGGCAATACCATCTTGGTGGGGCTGTTATCTGCTTGTTACCAGCGCTGCCGCTCTTCACACCACACACACAGAGCTCCTCCCTGCATGTCATTTTGTACAGGCACGGAGGCTCTGGTATAATGAGCTGTGCACACTGTGCCCCTGACACATCTGTTTGTTTTGCTCCCATTTTTTTTTTGCGCAATTACATATGCTGCTGGATTTACAGTAGGTATCCAAAGGCTTACCTTTTTCACAGTTCTCAGGGTGTGAAAATTGGTTGCGCCCAACATACCGAGCAAGACAGACCTATACCTTCAGTGTCAGCATCCCCTTGTACATGTTTTCATCTCACTATCCTGAAGCATTCACAACAACAATATATTTATATACTTTTTTGTATTCTGTTTTTTCAATTACATGGATTGTGTCAGAAAAACTGAAGAACAGAACACTGACTTATTTTTGGAAAATTCTGGTTGTGTCCGAAATTCCCAACACATTCTCACTCCCAATTTGTCAAAAACGGCAGCTCGGTCAGGACCCCTTGGAATCACTTTTTGGCGCTTTTTCCGCCCATTGGCGTAAATGTTTGATGCTTTCTCCCCCAGTTTTAAGTACATGTGCCGGTCGCAGTTGTAAACACGTCATTAACGTCGGTCGGTTTAATAACACTTCAGTTTAGGCAACAAAACGACTTGGTATGATTAGTAAAAAAACACTTGGCTTACATTAAAATCCCTACTTCCAGGTTAGAAAGACAGCTGTAACTATAGTAACAACAACACATACAGCACGCAGTGACATGGGACGTCACGTGACTAATGCACAGAGTTTAAAAATAACAAACTTTGCTTTCAACTGGGACATGAACCCCAGTCCATATATGATATATATGATACCAATAGTACATTAATTGCATCCTATTTCCGATAAAATATTACAGTATGCAAACACAAGACACTTTGCCAGCAGAAATATCCAGTAATTCATCCATGCACTGACCACGGCAGCTCTATGTCAATAACGCTTCAGTTGAGTATGATATTTGACTTTGCTTGGCGTACTATATATTTTACAGTAGGTATCCCAAGGCTTACCTTTTTCACAGTTGTATCAATGTGTGAAAATTGGTGGCACCAAAGATACCGAGCAAGACAGATATATACCTTGTCTAGGTGTGGGCATTCCCTAAGTGACTTATTATACACGTTTTCATCTCATTATCCTGCGGCATTCATAATAAATAATAAAAAATTTTAATGACATGAAATGTCACAGTACAGAACATTGACTTGATTTATTTTTGGAAAATTCTGTCTCAGTTGGACTTCCTCTGTGTACTGAGCAGACCAGCACAAATGTGCCAGGGAATGCCAGGGGAGTTGTGGAGAGCAATTATTCTGGATTTCACACTGCGGCTTTGGTCAGTAAACATGACTCAAACTGCAATGCACAACTCATCTGAATAATGCTGTCAGAAATCCGAGGGAGACAGGGCAACGGCTCGTTTGAATGAGAAGAGAGAGACTTGAGATAATTACTCGCCACACTACCCGCCTCTGACCGTGCCATGATGTGCCGAGCACAAAAGATGCACTGTTTTTGTTTTGGGCCAAATTGTAAGCGATATCAGTTTGCTTTGTATTTGTTGCAGGCCAGTTTTTTTTTTTTCTGCTCTGCTGCTTTTGTATTTATGGAAGACCACTCTAATGCTGCAGCTTAGCACCCAGGTGAAATATGGAAATGAGGATCAACATGTTGACTTGCTAAATGCTGCCAATTTGTCCTCGGATCAACTTGTGCCAAACATCCCAAAGCAGCGCAGCCTCCCAACCTCAATGTAGTCATATTATGGACAACTGAGCACCTCTGTGACAGGGAATCCTCTAAGCTCTTAAAACCAAGAGGGCTGAGGAGTTTTTTTTGGGGGGGGTTATTGGCCGACAGTCGCTGCTGTCTGTTAGCTGTCCACACTCAGCTCGTGTTGGTCTCCGTCCATGGAGGTAACTCTGCCATCCTCAACAGCTTTGTCTCCTGGAAGGCAGGTAACACACAGCTGCCTTTTCAGTGTTGTGGCCTGGAACTATTATTACTATAAGGTTATTCATGATGTATAATACTGCTGTCACTTAAAGATGACTGCTCCATGTTTGAACTTCTTGCTGGTCTCTGCATACCCTTTTGGGTTTCTACTAGAACATGTTTACAAGCTTTAATGTGCACTTTTTTTTTTTTTTTTTTTCCTCATACTGTCTTCCTGAATATACCTGTATTCACCCTCTGTCTGAAACGCTCCATTTTAGCACCAGTCTCTTTAAGCCCCCCATCTCAAAAAAGCCCGATATAATCGCGATAAACAATATTGAAGTT
>JAOVVB010053913.1:0-29286 GCA_028570985.1 Heterobranchus longifilis
GAGAGAGAGAGAGAGAGAGAGAGAGGACAACATTTGTCTATCTGAATCTCCTTTCATCATTTATTATTCTGATTTAATTACTGATATCCGTGTGTGAAGCCTCATCTGGCCAATAGTATTCAGACTGTGCCAACAACCAGCCAGAAGAAGTGGTGGAAAAACAATGTATAAATACAGGGGGTTTTCCCTATTCCCTCCCATATCACCCCTCTGAATCTGACAGAATGGAACAGTCTTCTCAGTATGATCGAGAGTTTTATGTGTCCCTCTTGATTTTTGTTGCTGTGAGAATGGGCGATAAAAAAAAATGCATTATTCATCAAGAGCTGCACTTAATGTCCCCACACTTAGCAGAACTTTTTCCACCACCAACACAAACACACCCACACATAAAAACACAAATGGACTTGCACAACAGCCTAATTTGGTAATATAGATATGCAAATAGGGTTGTTTGCCTTTGCAAAGTGGCTTATATGAGGCATTTATAAGCTGTAATCATGCCCCGTTCGACCCATATTAAAGCACAATTATACTTGATATAAACCCAGCTGAAGTAAAGCATGAGTGTATGAAATTTGCACAGAAAAAAAAGTAGGCTAATCCTCAAAAAGTAGTTTTAAAAAGTTAGGCTAATTTCTACTTAATTTGTATCTGAAGTAACTGTCCAACGTTTTTCAAAGTTGAATGATCTCAATTATATTTTCATATAATTTGTCTTTATTATTATACTATTAGGCACTATAACTGTATTGTAATTGTTTTTATTTTTTACACATGTTGTACATATTTTATATTTATATTCTTTATGTATATTACTGTCACTTCTGAGCAATTCTGGAATGACAATTTCCTTAATTAATTAAATTAATAAAGTTGTATCTTATCTTATTTCACCAATTTATTCTGGCCATAACGTTTCGGTCGTGTGGTCTCCACCAGATCATGAAACAAAATGGAAGTCATGTCATTTTTATGAAGATGCATCCTCTCTATGTGTACAGTGTGTTCTACTTCTACCAGTTTTTGTGATGAGATCTTTTTTCATTTGTCATATTTTCAGCATTGAGAATGGAAAAGAAAACTACGAATAAAATGTCAATATTTGCAGAACAAGATGAGCATGTACACAAAGTCGCAGAAAAGTTTGGCTATCCTGTGGTAGGCTACACTGTTGCGTGCCCTATTGACACAAAGATTAAAACCAGAATGCAAGTGGTGAACATTGAATGCAAGTCCTTCTTTGTCCAGTTGGGAGCAGTGCAGACACACTCACCTATTACAACGCTGCAGGTAGTGCTGCATTAAGCTGAGGTTACTGTAGGTCACAATCCAGACATAACCCAGAAATACTCTCACACTGTCGTTAATGGACTGGAGACCTGCGGTCACTCACACTCAATTGCCAACACCCAGTAGCACTAACAAAACCATCCACAGCACCATTTTAGTGGAGAAGCAGGCCTGATGAGAATTCACAGGATAGTGATTATTTTTTTCCAATGGTGGTCTCTCGACTACAGTGTTTTAATGTGGCAAGCGCAAGCAAGAAAAATGGATATTACTATTACAATAAAGAGCTGTAATTCACCAAATGTCACAGTACAAACACACTAGGGGTGGAACAGTTCACAAAATTCACAGTTCAGTTCGGTTCAGGGTTTTAGGGTGACAGTTTTCAGTTCGGTGCGGTTTTGGTACAGAGGGTGGCATTGCCAATTTTAACATCTTTTTCATTTATTTTTTCATTTACCGTAACATAATTCTGGCTAAGAACATAAGGAATGTAAACACATCTTCATTGTCAAATCTATATTAAAAGAATAGGTTTTCTAATTAGTGCAAATGAAAAATGCAGCTTTTATTTTTATATAAAAATGGCAGAGGGGCAGTTTACTCTGAGCCACAAGCTGCAACCTATTGTCACTAATGAGAGTTCACTCTGAGCCTCTGGGTGTAACCTATTGCCACTAATGAAATATATGTGATGACTGGTCACTGTGGACCCTGCCTTTTGTGTAGAAAGATGTTTTACTCAATTTGTCAGCATATACCCAATGAAGGTCCTTGACCGAAACATTGTGCATTAAATATTCTTTATTGAGCAAGTGAAGACAGTGTGAGGGTGTCCCTTCTACAAAGTACATATTTATTCTACCAACGCACCTGTCACAAAGACTACTCAGGTGTGCAAGAGAGTTTTTGATGACTATATAAAAATAGTAAGGGAGACGGAGTTTCTGTTTCCTACCCGACTCTCTCCTCTTAGCACTGTTAACGGACACGCTGGCGTCATGTCTTCGGAGATGGGTCATCCTATTGGAAGTATTGCCGCTTGCATAATAAGCCATGCATGTTGCACAGTGCTGACACAGTCGCTGTGTTATCCACCACCTTTTTCCGCCATTGTCACGGGTAACAGTAAATCCGCAAAGCTTTCATGCAGCAAACCAAGACTGACTAACAGCTGCTGCACTCCACACATCTGCGTGCCCAACTGAAGTCACTGGGTCATCGACAACTTTATTTTAATTTTTTTTTTCTTCGCTAAAGCCTTATTTACTGGAATCTGTGAGGCTAAAACGGTTCACACATGCCCCGAACCTTGACTAGTAAACCGAACGGTTTGGATTTTTACGTGAACTGGTTATTTTATATCTATAAATTTAAAGAAATACAAATAAAGAAATTGACAACTAGTTTAATATTTAGGGAATACTAACACAAATTAAAAATATTATAGCTAGCTGTATCATCTCGTAAGTCATGACAACATATTTAATGTGCTTTACACACTTTATGTATGTTTATGTATGACTCAGAGTGAGCAGCTGCCTGGTATCTGATAACAGGGGATACCCCCACTTCAAAACCTCACTCCACAGATTCCTCACATTCCCGGGGTGAAGGGCTGTGTGTATGTGTGTGTGTGTGCGTGTGTGTGTGTGTGTGTGTCTGTGTGTGTCCCTGTTCTGCCACACCCAGCTCAAGCTCACCGAACAAAACAGATAACTCCCCGTCTGTTCTGAAAACCACCCTGACCCAAGATTGAACCTAAATACCTGAAAAATGTGAGCAATGCAGCAAAACTATGTTTTCTGTGGGAAAGCCAAAAAGGAATCAAATATTTATTATAGCCTAAGGAACCAACACAATATGACATAAGAAAATGTGTTCTGATTCTTGAAAAACACCATGCAAATAAAAAACAAAAATTCCCTTCACACCACAGGGACTGGGCTCAGGAACATTGAGCATCTGTAGTATAAATTAATCTATCAGGGTAACGCAGCTGACTTGCTTGCAAGCTGGTATGCAAAATTCCCATGAATAACTTGATCACAAGACAAGCAAACCAAGGTGTAAAAAGAAGCCAGTGAGAAAGATACAAAAAATCTATGATAAAAGAGAAATCCATTGCACTCACCTTGTGCAGCTCTATCGACTCAATCCACTGGAGTCTGTGCTCGGGATCTTCAGCTCTGAGGTACCAAACACTGTCGTTCACACTGATGTCAAAACGGCACTCGTCAAACTCATGAGGCTGCAAAGAGAGAGGAGAGGGCTCATGAATAGTTATTAGGCAGAGCACATGTGTCATGTCAGGAAATACTATCACCAAAATGAAATATCTGTATTTGAAAACCAAAATACAAAAACACAATGTAACATTTTCCCCCCAGTTCAATAAAATCATTGAGGAATCAAGAGCAAAAAATCCCACTATAATGCTTCTCTAGTCTGTTTATGACACTGACTGACTAGTGATGACACATTCTGGACACACATGGATCCCATCAGTCACAGAAAAGCCTCTGCCACACAATAAACAGGAATCTTAATTAGAAACTGATGTCTTATGTCTGCAGGCGCAACCCTAAACGACCGCAGCAGAGCTGTGCAAAAACAGATATTCTTTTAGCACGCCTCCGCCTGAACCTCGGTCATCATAACTTTTCCTTCTACTATTAGGCCAAATCTTTCAACTATTTCACTCCCCCGTTCTACAATGCACCCCACCCAGCTCCAATCACTGACCGCCTAAGGCACCCAAACACGTGCACCAAAGAATTCCCGTTTCCTCTGAGATTGGAATTTGACCACTCGCTGCACTCAGCTGAGGAGAGATCGGTTCTGCAAAGGTCTCTAATAAGAAATAAGACACAGTTGACTTTAAACCCCTTCCTGTTTTTTTTTTCTCCTTCGTAGAACCAAGAGCACAGCTCTGTCAGCTGACAATCATAACCTCAAGTTTAATTAGATTTGTTGAATGATGCTCATGTGCTGGTTTATTCGCTGCCATGGACAACAACAACAACAACAACATACACTCCAACTCTGAACACGGCCTGCATAACTTTATGCAACATTGTCTTTACACTTTAACACTAATATTACATTTCATAAGTTGCATATCTGGGATGCTGACGGGGGTGAGTGGTTTTCTCTGACACTTAAATGCTTTCTATTACAGTGACAGATAACCTCAAAAGTTTCGCCTCACAGACAGGTGTAACAGCAAAACTGCCCTCCACTTTCTAAATTTCACTATAAAGGAGGGGCGTGCAATGGTAAGCTCAAGTGCATCCAGCCATGATGCCATTACTGGTTAGAGAAATCCAGTCTATCTTACTGTGCTGTATCAGACACGGCCCATAAACCTCTGCTTTACAGCCCAGTTTATACCTCTTTCATTCTCTGCCTGGAACATTCTCCTTCCCCTTGCGTAAGCACTACTGAATATCCTTGCTGCACTGGCTTTTTTTCTGTGTATAGGACTGTGTGGCATCTTCAGTGTTAGGAAAGAGTTATCAGCCAAACACTGATAACCTCCTGACATCAAGTGTTTTCTTCGATGAGCTGCCTTTAAACTAGTGTGTGTGCAAACATGTTTGTATTTTAATTAGAATAATATTATCACAATAAATATAAATATGTAGTATTATTTATACAAGTTTGCTCTGTGCAAAAATATATAACTGACAGGAAAAACACCAATGCACTGACAAGAGCTTGAACTGACGTGAGCTTTTGATAATGGACCCTGGCCTATGAGGAGTTTTCAGACAGTATCATTTTCTGCACATTTTGCTTCCGTATGACGACAGTCTGGCGTGTCTGCAGGCACACCGTGTGTAACAGACTGATATTAGGCAAGAAGAGAAGCAGAGGCTTGTTTCTGCATTCCTGAGTCCTCGTATCACAGTCTCGGTAGACAGCACTGGCTTTATTTAGGGGAAAAAGGGAGAGGCAGTAAGAAGTGACTGTGTGGGTCATACTACTCTAATTATTAGTGAGCATGTGTAATTGAACTGTGTACACTCTAGCCTACTATAACACAATTACAAAGTTCCATTCAGGTCTGCACAAACACAATAATTGGCATAATGCTCACTCAAATGATTCATCTCTCACTATAGAGGAAACTAACTGTAATCTTTCATGTTGTTGTTTTAATCCAGTTTTGAGTCATATAATCCTATTGCACAAATCACAGTAAAACCACTTGTTTGGCCTCTGTACTTGGTGGCGGTATGCTCAGAGAGAGCAGTGAATATTTAACCAGGGTGTGGGATTTCTACTTATCTCATCAACAGGAGGCCTGCATCGGGAGAAACCGGTCCGATCTCTACAGTATGTGGTCAAAGCTTACATTTTAACCGTAGGATAGGGAACACACATTTCAAGTAGCCGGTGCCCTAACTGCCATGGAGGGAGTGTTCACAAATGACTGCTGAGCAAGAATGCCTTAGTCTGCTAAAATACAACCCTACCTGTGATCGTAATAACAGCCCCATTACTAGTTAATGTTTACCTTTCTATCTTTGAGGAACATGGATTGAAGGAATTAAAGTTCAACACCATGCAAATGACAGGGAAAGACCAAGATCAAAAACACTGAGACCTGATAGAGAGAGGTAACCCTACTCCAAGAGCACTGATGCAGAGAATTAGGCCTTTCATGGTCACCCATCTTTATGAGCTCATATTCCATGAAATGTTGACAGCTGCTAAGCTTTCTATTTGTGCAAAAGACAGCAGCAGCAGCAGCAGTAGAGTGGTGTCCCCTCATACCATGGTAAATACTTACTGTGATAACAGCCTTGCTGAGGCACAGAGACCCCCTGCAGCCGTATTCCCGTTCATCCTCCGACTTGTAGTAGCTCAAAGTATTGTTTTTCAACACGACCCATCGGTCCTGCCACCCGTGTATGTAATTTGTCCACTGTAAACACACAGGAGGTACAAGACAAACAGTTAGCTGAGCTATGCAATCAACAGATCCTCTGCCTGGATGTGTAACGTTATGCAGGAATTAACTGTTGCAGCTTATTATGTTCACCGGGCTTTCAGAGCAGTAGTGTGTGATTAAAGACACCTCAAACTAGAAGTTATTTCTGTAGCATAAAACAGTGTAACATTCAAACTGGTTCACCTTGCTTAAAACGCCTCCGAGCTCCACATGCTGACCGGATTCCGGGTCCACATCCTCATCCGATCCGGACGATGAACTCTTTTCGGACATTTAAATCCAAGCTTGAAAGAAAACTCGACCCTGATTTTATCGACAGGACCACGTAGCTTACCGCTAGCTGCTGGATTAGTTATAAGTTCAAAGGCGTCACAGCCAAACCTGCTGACAGCTTCTTTAACTTAGCCAGGGGAATACCGTTAATTAGGCATTAACGGCGAGTATCAACCGTCATCTGAATAGCGTAATTTATCTTCGGTCGGTTGACAGACTTGAACCCAGCTAGCTTGTTTAGTAGTAAGCTATTCTGGAGGTGACAGCTGAGTCTTAACTTCTCGGTTTTGCGGGCTTTGTTTTGAAACTGACGTCGAATACGAATGAGACTAGCTAGTTAGCGTTAGCTGTCAAACGACGCAACTAGCTAACATTAACTTAACTAGCAACTTGTGACTGTTCTCGTTAGCTATCCTTGCTGCAGTCGATAAGCTGCTCAAAAGAGTGGTCGATAAGGAAGGCCTTCGTATTAACGCTGTACCTCAACTTCAAGCTACAAATGACGAGCAACGGTCTGTGTCGCTGCTGTAGTTCCGCAGTTTAGTTAGCAATAGCGGAGGACTGACTAGCTTGTGTCTTCATTCAGGTCGGGGGAGGAGCTGCAGCCACGCTTTACTGTGTACCTTAAAGAGAGCGAGGACAAGTTAGACTGTGACACCGGAAGTCCCATACATTTTCCTTCAAATTAAAATCATTATATTCTGTTCATATATGGATAGCAGTGCAAACAGTCAGAAACCATACAAAAAGCAACGGGGCAATGAGGGCGATATTATTTTTATTGGCGAGAGATTCATCCGTAAATATACTATCACATAAAATGCATAACTGCATGCGCTTTTAGTTTTAAGGAGTGAAACTGAAAACGGAAATACTTTTATTTTGGCCAACTGTACTTTTAGGATTTTGCAAAGAGGGGGACAAAGAGGGGGGTCCAAAACAAATTGTTTTGGAATAAAAAAAAAAACAACAACGACTTTTCATATAATTGTATGCTTCTGAGTGAATTTATCAACGGGACAAGTTTAACTCTTTTCAGTAGTATTATCTGACTGTGTGGCTAGTGTAGATCTTTGTCGAAGTGCTTCAAATTTTAACAGTAATGTATACTTTGTTTAGTGATCTTCGTAGACCCCGTGTACTTTAGACACGATGAAACGCCCCAATCTAAAGGTTCATGAGATCCTCTTAATTTCAGAAAACATAATTTCAAACCATAAGGTCTAAAAGGAAACTTTCCCAGGTTCACCGTGAGGGTAAAATAATAATCATTTTTATTATCTGCAGCTTTAAAGGAAATCCATGAGGAAACCTGTATTCTTTTTAAATAGCCTCTGTAAAATGCATTTAATTGTCTAATAACAAGATATGCGGTGACTCTTTATAACCATGTGGGGTCGCTCTATAACAGCTGGACACTTTCTCAATATTAACTGATGTCAACCAAAAAATATCTTTATAGCTTTCGTTTCATGTTTAGGCTTTTTCTGGGAATAAACTAAATGCATTAAAAAAGTATCTGGAGACTATAATGTAGTTGTACAGTGACCATTTGCACATTGGTTTATATTATTAACTGTGTGTCTTTTGAAAAGGGTAAAATGTGTGTAAAAGAGAAAAAAAGAATACATATATATATATATATATATATATAATTCAAGTAGAAGGTATTGATTTAGAAGTAAACAGTGTAAGCCCCGTCCCTTCCGGTGATGACGCATGTACACGGAAGTGCCGCCAAAACCGTCATCGTCGCTGTTTTCAAAACATGTACAGGCATGAACTTCAGCTAAGCGATTTTGATTCAGTGTGATTGAACCTGTCCTGAGTGAAAAGGTAAGCTTCTGAGTTACTGTTGGTTAGCTGATCTAGCTAGGAAAGCGTACATCCACATGGGATACATAGCTACGATATTTTACAGGTTTATCAACTAACTTTAGAACAGAGTTGAGATCGTTATTGTGCCATACTGCCAAAACAACAAACGACTGTTTCTTCAGGATGGAGAATGGGGTTGCATCCAGTAAAGGAGAGGGCTTCCTCTCCAGGATGGCCCTCAATGACAACAAGGCTGGTATGGAGGGTCTTGACAGGGACAAGATCAACAAGATCATCATGGAGTCATCCAAGGTAGACAGTAACAACTCAAAAATACTTGTTCTATTAGTCCTGTGTGACAAAGATAAGTGATGTGTTAAAGGGACAAGGCTCTATTATAGTGCTGTGGACAATATGATATGTGAGGTCCAGTTTTACTGGCTGTGCCCAGCCTTGTGTGCCAGTCCCATATCCCCAGTGTAATGACATACAGTCCTAAAAATAGATGTTCTATTGTAGCTTTTCATTATAGCTGTGCTACAGAATCTGTGTAACTCTTTATTGTCCTTGTCATTTCCCTGCAGGGATCTAGGTTTTATGAGAATGAGCTGAAGAGAGAGCAGCAGGTGAACCAGCGCATTGAGAAAATGATGCTACAAAAAGCACAGATCACAGAACAACAGTTAAAGAAAGCACACACTCAGGTAAGACACAGGTATGGATTTAACTGGGTGAGCTTGGCAGCAGTTTCTTTTTAGAGGTCCCGACACATTTGATGTGCTATTAAAATGAAAAACCCCCCTTATAAATATCATGTTACTTAAGTGTTTTTCATCAAATCTCTCTTTATAGGCGGAGAGGATGGCTGCAGAGCTGGAGAGGAGTCGTGATCTCAGCCGTGTGATTGTACATGTGGACATGGATGCTTTCTACGCTGCTGTGGAGATGAGAGACTGTCCGGAGCTGAAGGACAAGCCCATGGCTGTAGGATCCATGAGCATGCTAGTGGGTTAAAATATCTTCTTGGAAATGGACACAATTATGACAGTCATTTCTTAGATAATTAATTTATATTCTGGAGGGTATGCCAACACAACACGTTAACACAAGAAAGACAGGGTTGAAATAGAAGGAAAGTAATAGAAAAACTGCATTAGGTTACTGCTCACATAGTACAACTTTCTGTGGTACAATTGATCACAAATTATCAAACATTTACAGTCTGTTTAAACTATGTATCACATATGGAAGCAGAGCACATCATCTCATAACCATGATTCTTACAGTATGATATAATGCAGTAATACATTTTCTCAAATTATAGCATAGGAATAAGCCTTCATATGCCTATTTTATATATTACTACTTAAAAGTATAAAGTCCTTGCACTGTACATTACTGTCTGTAATATTAGAAATCATGGATATGTATATTCATATTTTATATGAATGGCTTCAAGACAAATTTAAAGCATTTTATTTAGACCTCACCCTTTATCTTTCAGTCAACATCTAACTACCATGCCAGGAAGTACGGGGTCCGAGCCGCCATGCCTGGCTTCATTGCAAAGAAACTCTGCCCCAACTTAGTTATTGTTCCAACCAACTTTGATAAATACAGAGCTGTGAGTCATGAGGTAAGAGTGATGGCAAAACACACAAAGAGATCTTGAAACTTGCATGAAAAAAAAAAATGCTATGCAGCCGTTTTGTGGCTTCTTGCTTAAACTAACAGGTGCTCATGAATTTGTATCTCTCTGTTAGATCCGGGAGATTTTTGCAGACTATGACCCTCACTTCCAGCCAATGAGCCTGGACGAAGCCTATCTGGATTTTACAGACCACCTGGAACAGAGGCAGAGCTGGCCAGAATCCTCACGTACACATCGCTTCCGTGCCAGCAGCTCCGCTACAGGCAGGACTTAATTACACGGAAATGTAGAATGATTATATGGTGTGGTGGTGTGTTGTTTTTTTTGTAACTGCAACTTTTGCCACATCTACTGTAGACATGAGAATATGACGGAAAATCTATATAATCAAAGTTTCATATACTAGAAATCCATTAGAGTATTGTGTGAAGTCATTTGTTTTCTGTAAAGGTGAAGAGCAGATTGAGGAGGCGGTGTCCGAGGAGAAAGACTTCTCTCCGCTCCTGTTTGAGGACAGCCCGACCTCCTCTCCCAGCTTGTCGGGCTCTGAAGGTGCCGGTGCTGCTGGTGGTGCGTTCGAGGTGTTTGGGACGTCTGTGGAGGAGGCTGTGAGAGAGATGCGCTTCCGCATTGAGCAGAAGACCATGCTGACTGCCAGTGCAGGTGAGTGGAAAACTACACTGACGTGATTAATAAAACACTATCCCTTTTTGTCACTGTGTCTTGCTACTGTTAAACATTTATAAATAAATACAGATTATTTGTATAGCAACAAATGCAGCACAAAGTGCTTTACAAGAAGGGAAAATAGACAGGGATAAAAACAGTGATATGATGCCATAATTCATGGAAAATACAACACACTTGATAATAATAGTAAAATAAAAGATTAAATGGAATATGTAGAATGCCTAACAAGATGGAAAATAAAACCCACTGAATAATACAAAATAAACTTAAAAATATGAAGCAGCAGCATCAAAATGTCTCCATTCTCTTCTACTCTGTTCTGAAAACATTTTGCTCAATGAAAAGTTAAATGTTTGACTCATCTTTGTTTTCCTCCCTCTCCCTCCTCCCTACTTTCTGAATAAAAACACAATAAAAAAAAAGAGGTGACGGGCAACTCCACTTATCATCCTTTGCAATAACAAACTGCTCAACAATAATAATAAAAGTCTTTCCTGCACATTTTGTTTAGAATTATGAAGATTATGTGTGTGTTTTACCAGCCATTCATTTACAGAACAGAATATTGAATTACACTTTTCACTCTTCTAGGAATTGCTCCAAACATGATGCTTGCCAAGGTGTGCAGTGACAAGAACAAGCCCAACGGCCAATACAGACTCCCCTCCACTAGAGAGGCAGTCATGGACTTCGTCCAGAATCTCCCAGTTCGCAAAGTACGGTACACATTGCTCAAACTAAAACATAAACACAGAGCCGTGTGGTGTAGTTGGTGAATAATTATGGAAAGCTGTTAGAATGTAATCATGTGTTTGTTGTATTATTAAAGGCTGACAGATGGGGTGTGCAGTGTCTAATGATGTGCTGCAGATGGGGGAAAGATGGTTGAAAGTTAAATCTAATATCAATATTTAAAAGACAGTAAAAATGTGTTTGTGTATCCTTTCAGGTTTCTGGCGTAGGGAAGGTGAGTGAGAAGATGCTGAACGCTCTGGGCGTCAGCAGCTGTTCTCATCTTGGCCAGGAGATGGGGTTGCTGTCGTTGTTGTTCTCGGAGACAGCCTGGCATCATCTCATGCAGGTTTCCCTCGGTCTGGGCTCTACGCATATACCTAGGTACTTCACTGTCTCTTTAATAAAACACAGCTGATTCTAAAAAAAGAAAACAGTTCAAAGAGAAGAGATAATTCTCACTGTCTTTCCTTTCATGCAGGCACGAAGAAAGAAAAAGCTTGAGCACAGAAAGGTATGGTTAATGAGGTATAAACAGACACGGACACAGCTGGATTGATTATGTGTTTTTTAGTGTCCATCCTCTTAACTGTCCCTCTGTCTCACACTTTTCTGACACTTAATCTTCACAGGACATTTAAAGAACTGAGTAAAGTTGAGGAGCAGTTGTCTTTGTGCAGGGAGCTCTGTGAAGACTTGGCAGAAGACATGAAGAAAGAAGGTCTAAAGGTAGCAGCTTTATTTATTTATATATATTTATATAGTTATATATAACATGAACATACCTGTGTGCAGAGCTTATGAACAAGTAGGCTGTCTTGAACATATCTTTGGCTACCTGTCCCGGTTACATCAGCCGTACACAAGGTTATACTGTATATACTGTAGGACTGCTCGGTTATGGCCAAAATCATAATCACAATTATTTTGGTCAATATTTATTGGACTTAAAAAAACTGAAAAACAAAGAAAAAATATTACATAAATAAAAAAAATAATATATACATATATATATCTTTAAATAAATAATATAAAAATAAATAAGATATAGCAAGAATACCACAAAATCTATATTCAACACATAAAAGTAAATTAGACCAAAATAAATGAGATCCAATATGTTGCAGTGCACTGCCACAACCTACTGAAAACTCCTTAACATATAACATATATATTTTCTATATTTTGGTAAACTGTATTCAACATATTCCAGTCAGTAACTCAGTGAAAACAGGTGACCGCTGTAAAGGAAACATGTGCTCTGGATTTATAACACAAGACAAAACGAGTGCGTCATTGAGAAACGGAATGCGGCACAATAATCGTTTTATCTTGATTATCTTGTTTTCATAATCATTGGAAGCCAAAATTGAAAATCAAATTTGATTAATCTCCCAGCCCCTTAATCTCCCAGCCCTTTAATGTTCATAGTTTTCATTGTATAACTGTGATTGTCTCAGACTGAGCAAAGAGAAGCGAAAATAAAGCAAGCACTGGGGATATTTGAACAGAAATGGACACCACAAAAATGGATTGAGAGAAAGGGGTTGGTAAAAAAAAAAAAATGTAAAAAAACCAAAAACCTCTCTTATTCTTGGCCTCCCTAGAATAACCCTGAGTC
Source organism: Heterobranchus longifilis (assembly GCA_028570985.1). Taxonomy (NCBI): domain Eukaryota; kingdom Metazoa; phylum Chordata; class Actinopteri; order Siluriformes; family Clariidae; genus Heterobranchus; species Heterobranchus longifilis. Next base: position 13,039 of record JAOVVB010053913.1, read on the forward strand.
CAAACAGAATCTCGTACAATTACCTCAACCTGTTCAATCCTTTTGGAATCGATCGAGAAAGGACTGGGTGGTTTGGCACGACCATCACCCCCCTGCCTGGGTCCTGATGTGGCCTTGATAGCTGGAGGAAATGGAGGGCCATTAAGGAGACAGCAGGGGCTACTATCAGCCTTGGGGAAATGTCTCCCTGGGAGATGATCACATTACTATGAAAGTGCTTTGTGGCGTGTTACTCACAAAATGTATTCTGATGAATCAATCAGTGATATGAAAGATTATACAGATTTCTATCCATCGTCTATTTATGGCCCTTCCACACAGTATCATTGATTACGCTTGTAATTAAGAGATTGTTAGACAGCAGACAGAAATGACTTCTCTAATGCAAATTTCTAATATGTATTTTCTTCATTTTCCTGAAGGGTAAAACTGTAACGCTGAAGCTTAAGAATGTGAACTTTGAGGTGAAAACCAGGGCGCTGACGCTGTCGTATGCTGTTGCTACAGTGGATGAGATCTTTGCCGTTGCTAAGGACCTACTGAAAACAGAAATCGACAACGAGAGCCCCCAGCCGCTCAGATTGAGACTCATGGGTAATTAGATGTATAATTTACACATCAATTAATCTTGAAATAAATCTAAATGATCTGTGACACGCTGCATGTGGAAATAACAACATTCATTTTGAAGTTTTTGCCAGATAATTTGTTTTTGTGCTCGTAGGTGTTAGAATCTCCGCCTTTGTCAGTGCGGATGATAAAACGCCCCTGCAGAGGAGCATCATTGGCTTTCTTCAGCCAGGCAAGACGGACTCTAGTGGCTCTTCCCTCGGAATGAATCACAAGCTTGAGAAAGAGCATCTCTCCAATCACTCCTTCCACACCGGGCCCCTCGCTTGTCCTCCCCTGCCACACAAGTGCCAGGGACGAGAGGAAGTTCCCTGGGGGAGTAAGCAGAGGGGGTTAGAGGGGGGGCAGACTGGCGAGGAACCCAAACAGTCTTTCTTCCAAAGGGCTCATGCCAGAAGACTGCAACTCCAGGCAGCGAATGCACGCCCACAAGAGGAAGGACACGGAGAGAATGCTTCTGTGATTACTTCCACAGGCGCTTGTGCTCAAAAGCCTGAAGAGTCGCCAACAAAAGCGCACAAGAGTAACTCAGAACGCTCAGAAAATGACTTCCCCGCAGAGGCCCGTGCATCCACATCAGGCTGTGGCGGCACAGTGTCGGAGGGCCTCACCTGTCCCGTGTGTTTCGGGCAGGTGGAGACGACTGATTTGAACGTCTTCAACAGACATATAGACCAGTGTCTCAGTGGTACCTCCAGAAACCCAATCCAATGCACAGTTTCTGACACAGATTTAGACCTGGACCTGGAGAATGACCAGAAAGGATGTGAAGAGTCGAACAGAGTTGATCCCCAGGAAGACGATTCCTGTCTGTTGATCAATGGCGACAACAAAACAGTGACCTCGCGACAGCCTCAGTCATGTAATGATAGAGGCCCTGTCCTCATCTGCCCAGTATGTCAGCTGACCCAGGATAGTGATGACCTCACTATCTTTAACCGCCACGTTGACCTCTGCCTGAACCAGGAGGTGCTGCACGAGCTGGGGGGGCAGGCATCATCTCCCATAAATCCACCTTCAGTTATAAATAATAAGGCCATAGGTGAGTGTGTGTACTAAAGGCACTTTTTAAAATGATCTTTCATCATTAAACCTGAGATAACTGATTTTTATTTAGGCAGCAGAAGCCAGTTGTGAACACAATATTGACATATCACCTGTTAAATTGATATGACAAACTTTTGGAGTTTGATGACTCATTCTCTTTTAGCTCTGTTTTTGGTCTTTACCAACTCCTGAGACAAATATCTGCTGCTTCAGCTGCTAAATGCTCCACTATCATGGATGGATTACTTCACCGGCAAAATGTCACTCGAAGAGACTCAAAATGACCACAAAGAAACATAAAATGACTACAAACAGGCACAAAGAGACCAAAAAGAGACTCACAACAACTATGAAAAGGGACAAAACAACCACAAAGAGACACAAAATGACTACAAAGAAACTCAAAATGACTAGAAAGAGACATAAAACGACTACAAAGGTGGGGCCTTTTGCATGTCTATGCCCAGGGGCTCATTGTCTCATCATCTGCAAGTCCACCATGTTTACCAGCTAGTCATAAACCCTGTTTTTTTTGCTGAAAACAACACTATGAGAGCAGTGAGAGTGAATGAAAAGCTGAAATTTGCCTGCAGATTTGGGTGGTAATTCTCTGTAGACAGAGACCCCTTTCACATCGTCATTTGATACATTGTTATTATAAAAAATATTGATTATAGCCACTTTAATGATTAATTTTGTCCCTTGTGTACGTTGGGGTTCCAGGTATGTCAGTGTTTCCTGCGTGGATCTAAAGTCTGAGAGTGTATCTCTCTCTGCTGATGACAGATACGATCCTGTTAGTAACGCCTATAAACTGCGGCTGTATGACATCTTTAGAGTTAACAGAAGGAATGTCTTATTTGTGAGGATGTGGGTGGCCTATGACCTTGTTATTTACTGACAGTGACATTGTGTGAGAAGTTTGTATCGATTCCTACAGAGAAAAGACATCTCATTCCAGCCCATGGGGCTTCCTCTGCCCTGGTCTTGGAAATGGCTAAATCACTTTCTCACCTATTCATTTCCCACAATGAACTGCACCCCGGTTTCCTCTTAAACAAGCCTGCCTCAGAAATTGCCCTCTTTATATCCCCGAAGAGGTGCTGCAATTGTGTGCTTCCTCAGTGGATGTCATTTTCTGTCAGAAGAGTTATTTTTTTTCTGTCTATGTTCATGAGTGTCTGTTTCTGTTCTCACAGACAGAGGCCGTCTCCTGCCGACGCAAGGAAGTAAAGGCAAAACCAAAAGGTGAGACCGCTGCACAAATGTGGTATGTACCGTAGGTACCGACATGTACTGTAGGTAAAGTAGTAACAAGGGATGTTTTTTGTCTTTTAGACGGGACTCGCCTTCCTCTCCTCCTTCTAAAAAGGCTAAAGGCGTCGGCCCTCGCAACACCATCGACAAGTTCTTCAGGTGACAGTCATGCGTGAAGAACGGCCATACGTAATGTTTTTTTTTCAGGAAATGAAAAACACCTCTCCCCTCCTGTTCCACTGGGCAGGTTTTCATTGCACACAAAGCCATATTACATTTTTCTCTTCTTTGGTTGATATAAGAAGCTAAGTATTTGCACTAATATGTCTTATTTATAAGCCAAACATTAGATAAAAAATAAAAAATTACAAAATACATATTTTTTTAATTCTGGCAAATGAACGGAAATATGTATGCCAGTTTCACTGGATCATGACATGAGAGTATTTATTACATGCTGAAGTTCCAATGTGTGTGTGTTTTTTTAATGTTTCTTCAGGAATTTATTTTATTAAGATATTTTCAATACTTTCCACTGATAATACTGTATATGTTTAATAATGAAGATAAGAGAATCATTCTATCATGTGAATTGAAATTAAAATAAATTACTATTCTGCTGAAATGTCACTTTGGGTGATGACATTTTTACAATGAATTACCATCCATTCTCTGTTAATCTGACCTTTAACCAAAAAGGGTTGGCTTGCTGAAGAAACGCACATAATTAGACTGGTTTAAAGTAAGTGTATGACTGGAGTGTTGCTGCATTAAGTCCTGAAACAGATACAAAAAAACACATGATCCAGGTGCACAGTGACCATGCAGCAAAAGACGGTATTGCCTCAGGTTGTGTGAATGTGAAAGATTGCTCCTACAGAACATGTGTAACTAGTCAAATTTTCCCAGACAAACAAGTTGAACTGCTATTAGAGCCATATGTTAATCTTTTGTAAACATTGCATTGTGTTCACAGAAATTAAAGGAAAAACAGAACACTCGGTATAACATACTCGTACTAGCCATGCAACGCAGGTGAAGTGTGACTTGTTAAATATTCTTTGTTACTATCAGCAGTCTCTTAAGGGTGTGAGCTGGTAAAGCAAACATGGATCAGCCCTCCAGCATTCAGAAAATAGCAGGCGTACACTTCCACTCACTATTTGACGACAGGAACTGCACCAAGCTGAGTATAACGGGGGTGTCCTCATCTTCTGTGTGATCAATTTCCTCAGGTATTTGGTTTGGTCTGCTTTCAGTGCACACATCTGACTCTTTATTAAATTACACCAAGCCCGTCTTGGTCGCACAAAGAGATCATTTAAAGCGCTTCCCAATGGAGAGAAGAATTTTGGAGTTGAAGGCGATGATCAAGAAGCATCGCCATAAGAGAGAGAATGTGGACCCTCGGAAGTGGATGAGACAGGAGACTTTGAAGGGGTTTTCTGACTTCATGATGAAGAAGCACTCAGAGGAAGACAACAGCTTTGACAACACTGAGATGTGTGAGTATGCAAGTACAACAACATTAGAAAAGGTGGAAAATAAATAGACTGTGGCTTTACAAAATACAGACATGATTTTATATTATGGAGCAAAATCTGAAAAAAACGTCTCTTGTTCAGGGCTGAGCCCTCAAGTTTATATTGTTGAAGCTGGAGTTAATCATTTGTTATCATTGTGGTGGACTGACTATTTACAAGAATGTATTTGCACAAGGCTGAAACCAAGGCAATCTCCTCCACAGCACATACAACAGAGACACACTGACCTCACAGTATGTTTCTGCTGAGGTTTTGACTCAAGTGCCACTGTAAATTCCTCACACATCATCTGGTTGTGTATTAAGCCTAGTACATGTTATGTAGCCTATATTAAATAGTATGTAAAACATTCCTGTCTGCTGTGTGTGCAGTGCTTGATGTAGAGAAGCAGTTTATGGAAGCAGCTAAGACAAATGATGTGGAGACCATGAAGACTGTTGGAAAAGGGCTGAGCCCCAATGCAAAGAATGTGGTGGGTCTAAATAGACATCTCACAAAATCACACAAAGTGACTCAAAAGTTAAAAGCCTATATGAAATGGATAATATACTGATGAAGTTGTTTGCCTCAGGATAACAGGACTGCCCTTCACTATGCAGTAGCTGGCAAAAACAAGGAAGCTGTGCAGCTTCTTCTGCAGCGGAGGGTCAAGGTGGACCAAAAAGACCATGTGAGAGGGTTTGAAATACCTGCATCTAAAAACTTGAGCCACTGACAATAGCTTTTTATGTAATATTCGTAAGTAATCACAGCTTTCAATTTTGTGTTCTGCGTCTGACAGTACGGTGTGGCAGCCATTCATTTGGCTGCCTGGTTTGGCACTTTGGAGATCCTGAAATTATTAGTGCAGGCTGGAGCTGAGCGGAAGGTTGAGACCCAGGTAAAGAAGCAACAAGACTTTTGTTCTGTTTCTCACAAAATATCTAGAAATTGGACCATTTGTCTTTTTATTTTGTGCAACATTGCTAAAAAAAAAAAAAACAAGCTCCAAGGCATGTGTTCATAAGGTGCTCTAAGTGATTTACACTTTGTTAAAATAAGTGTTAAATAGCTCTACATTCTGACAGCCATCACTGATATAGAGTGTTTAATCAGTAACGTGGGTCTCCCAGTCCCTCTGCTCTGCAGTAAACAGAAAAGACATTTCTGGAATCCTCTCTCCTGATTGGATGGGATCGGGATACCAGAAAATGTCTTTTCTGTATCCAGCAGAGCAGAGGACCCATGTTACTGACAATACACTCTATATCAGTGATGGCTGTCTGAATGTAGACCTATTAACACTTATTTAAAACACTTATAGCACCTTTAAGTTTAATTTACATGGATTTTGAACCTAACATTTGTATGTGTGTCTTGTTACAAACCTCAGTGCAGATGCTTGTTTCCTAATGCAACTAAAGTTACATTTCTTCTACTGATGGATTAAACATATTAACTTGTTTTTTTCCACCTCAGGAAGGACTGAACATCATGCACTGTGCTGCTATCAACAACCACACTGACATTTTAGAGTATATTATTAATGACCTGCAGATGAAAGAACTAGACAAAGAGGACCAGGTATTTTATAAATCAACTGTGCAATTCACTGTCTGGGCAAGTGATTATTATATATTATAAATGTGGTTGTTTGTACCTCAATTTTTTTTATATTTCAGTCAGGACACGGGGCATTTGCATTGGCGGCAGAGCATGGGTGTGTTGAAATGTTAAAAATGCTGACTGAGCCATACAACATGGCCACCATGAAGACCAACGAGGTGTGTGGACTTGTTTTTTATGTGTTTTTGATTTGCTATTCATGCTCACACATGTCTGAGTGCACATTTGTGCATTACACCTGCAAGAAAGCTCAACACTCTTTGATGCCAGTTGTTTCCCCTCCCTCCCTTCTGCCAGACGGGGGACACGCCCCTGCACTTAGCTGCCAGGAACGGCCACTTGGACGCCGTCCAATTGCTGCTGCAGAGCTTTGATACTCGGGATGAAGTCAATATGGTAGACAATCAGTGTAAACATCCTCTCTATCATGGTTTGGTTTGTGACCGTGTGTGCTCAGTGGTTAATCCACTGCTGGATGGTGGCTCCGCTTTGGATTAATTAACATGTATCAAACATGTGGTTACTAGTCTATAACACGACAAACTGTGTTTTAACTTCAGATGGTAATTCATACTTGATAAGATTCACTGGGTGCTTTTGGTCGAATATTCTTCTAACTGGGATTAGAGTATAATGATCATCTGAATTAGGATGACAGTCATTACCTTTTTGCTATTAAATTACTGATTTCTAGTTGGTTATTGGCCTGAAAACATTGTTTAAATTTTTTGAGCATAGTAAGTCATTTTAACTTGTGGTCCAACTCCACAATTCTCTGCTTCTGTTATGGTTATCTATAGCACCACTACTATATTTTTGATATTTTGCAGGATGGTGAGACAGCTCTGTACCAGGCTGCAGACAACAGTGAGGAAGAATGTGTCCTGGTCCTGCTAGAGGCTGGCTGTAACCCTGACATCCTTACAACGGTAAGACACTGACTTTAACTGTTACATTACTTATACCTCCGATTTGATATTGCACACTGTATATACACTGTATATATATGCAAACCCCACCTAGACTGAGCCCTATCATTAACCTGTGTATATGTTTATGATACATACTGTTAACCTGATTTTGGCATTGTATGTATTTTCGATTTGCACCTTAATGTTATCAGCAGTTTGAAGGCAGAAATTGTTGACTGCTCATTTCACTCATGTTAACATGGTTAAAAAACTTCATTTTCACAAGAGAGGCTCTTTAAAATGTAAATCATTGACCTGATGCCCTGTTGTTAATACTGCATTACTGTAAAATATTTTAATATGTGGTAAATAATGTGTGGTTTTGTACAGGTAGTAGGCCTACAGCTAAACCTCCCTCTCTTGTAGACCAAAAGCAGTGCTCTCCATCCAGTTTCAGAAAAAGGAGACACGCCTCTTGTCCAACTCCTCTTAGATTACAAAGCTCATACGGACTTCCAGAATCAGGTAAGCAAACACGAGCTAGATGGCAGTAGTACACTCTCTCAGTAAAGTTTTTTTGGTAACACACAGCTCAGCTGTGCTGCTAACACTCTGGGTGCATTTCATGTAATTTTGCATATTTTCTCTGAAGCTAACAGTTCATTTTTTTGGGCTCATGTTGTGTAACAGGATATTTTTGCTCACAGCACCTAGAGGCTCCTATCCACCTGGCAGTGAAGAACAGTCACCTCCCTGTCATCCATGCTCTACTGAAGGCTGGGTGCAACATTAACATCGCCAATAAGGTATGATCTCCATAGCAACACAGTCAAATAAGATGTCAGCCAAACTATATATACTGTATAAGAAAATAAATAAACAGAAAACATATTTGCTGCATTGTGTTTTCCTGTCCTATGCCATGAACTGTTAGAGGGCCCAGACTTCTATGCATCTTGCTGCAGAGCTGGCCAGATTAGAAGTCGTGGAAATGCTTCTAAAAACTGGGCTGGATCTGACACTCCAGGATAGGGTAAGAATTCTCACAAACACAATTTATAGAGCTAACATTGCCATAGTGTAGTTGCCATATATATTAAGTTATGCTCTCATACACATAGGTGTAGATTTCAGGGGGGACTCAGGGGACATGTCCCCCTCAATATTGAGAACACTGGCATTTGTCCTCCCCCAATAAAAACATGAAACCTTTGCACCATAAATTGATGCATAAAAGGAACAAATTAGGGCATTAAAATTCACCAGAATGCAGGAAGAATTAAGTGTTTGACGCTCAATTTTTCTCAAAATTTGAGGACCCTTGCTCATACATGTAAATGTGCACACTTTTTTCGAGACTTAATCTTGGCTAAAATCTGAGTTAGGCCATCCAAAGGGCAAAACAACTATATATGAGTAATTTAAACCACAAGAGCAGCATGATGCATTGAAACTGTAAGAAACATCTAATTCTAAATCTGATACCTTACAGTTGTAATTAAAGTTTGTGTATTTTGTTGTACATGTTGGATTCGGAGTAGCAGGGTAAGACGGCTCTGGGTGTGGCAGTCAGAGCGGACGAGACGATTATTGTGGACATGATCATCAAAGCAGAAAGATACGACGCCTGGAAGAAGGTGAGAGATGCTGAAATGATACTTGGAACTTTTACTGTTTTCAACGGTGCCATAATCCATTCTCGAGGCCTTGAAATCAATAATTACATCCACTACAAATGATTAATTTCCTAACGTCACAATCTAGATTAGTTGAATCTCCTCTAATACTATTAAAGCATCTATGGTAAAAAATATGACTCACAACCCAGAAGCATTTGACAGCCAATTTACCATCAATTTAATTAAGGGTATGCATGATTCCTTTCCCTTCTTGATTTAAAAAATGTTTAACTCTGGCATTCATATCGCTAATCATGTGTGTGTGAGTGTCCTTCCAATAATCTCTTCTCCTGTGCTCTCTGTGGCCTTTATCAATCTGCTGACATAATTTAATTGCCCTTTCAGGACAACCCAGAACTTAATGAGAGCATTCACAGCGAGTATCCGCTAACGTTTAAACTCGACCACCGCCATGAGACCAAGCAGCTCCGTTCGATGGCCTGGCGCCTGGCGTACGAGCTCCTGAAACCAGGAGACTGGAAAAAACTTGCCAAATACTGGGGCTTTACTTTGGAGCAAGTGTCGGCCATCGAGGAGCAGTGGACAGGTGCCACAACTCACACTGAATGGACACGCTTTTGACTGTGCATTTGGCAACTCTCTGATGAAAAAGTATAACAAACTTCTTGTAGCTTGCTACACAGGGCCGGCCCTGGGCATGCGTAGTATACGCGGTCGCCTAGGACGCCGCCATGTGAAGGCGCTACCAAGAAAAAAGAAAAAGAATAAAATAAAACCACCCAAGTTTTTACATGTTTTAAGAAAAATATGTTTTTTTGGTTTTGCCGAGTCAGTTTTGTAACAGCACAACACTTTGAACCATCTGAGGCAGCAGCATTTCAGAGGGGAAGAAAATGATTAGAGTGTAGGATGGGCGTGATGCATTAACAGACGACCGACAGTGGAGCAAAACAGGTGAAGAAATGACAGCAGTGCAGAACACGGTACTCACATGTCATCATGGAAGGAATTAAATTATTTTTTCTTTCATTTGTGTGCAATATTTGCAGGGCCCTTAACACATTATTGGTTGATTTGATTTGTAAAACGGCATCACTTGTAGTATTTTGTTTAGGTTATTTAAGAAATATTATATTTAATTACGAGGATTATGTGTGCTCTAAAGCAAGGTGTTTTAGTATCATTTTTAATTCACAATTTAACCAAGGGGAGGGGGGCATCCTGAACAGATTTTGCCTAGGGCTCCAGAAATGCTAGGATCGGCCCTGTTACTACAAGATAATATCCTGGAATTAATCGGGAGATTTGCCAATGAAAAGAATATCATTGGGTAACACATTTTTCAATCAGACTGGCTAATTCATTGTTTCTATGTTATCTTCCAATGCACAGAGGCAACCTTATTTTTCACTAGTTGAATTGTTTTCCTGGCTGTACAGTGTGTGTGTGTGTTTGTCCGCAGGTCAGCACAGCTATCAAGAGCATGGTAACAGGATGCTGCTGATCTGGCTCCATGGGGAGGAGTTGGCTAACAAGAACCCTGCTAAAGAACTCTTCCAGGGCCTCATCTTCACAGGCAACAGGAAAGCTGCAGGTACACTCAGTTAACATTGTTTTCAAAACAAATATACTGATTTATCTATAAACATATAGCTGTACTGCTTGGGGATATGTGCCAAAATGTTATAGCGGAGAATGTTAATTTGTCTTCCAGATAAGATTCGGATGGAGGAGGAGAGTTCCAGCAGCAGCTGCAGCATTTCATGAGGATGAACGCTGCAGCATATGGACTGACAAAAACTCCATGTTTATATCATTTTCAACTACTGCTCTGTACAGGAAGTTAGTAAAATAGGCAGTAAAATAATTTATTTTAGAAATAGAATTGTACATCAGATCATTAACATATGGCTTTGGTTTAGTAAAGCAAACAACCTGTATGTTGGACGGTCGGTCTCAATAGAAAACATTGATAAAATAAATACTTAAAATATGCAATTTTAAACATTACAGTGCAGTCTCACCTGTGCATAATTTAAAGTCAACATTTTTCATAGAAATAAATGTCCATTTTGTAATTCTACACTCTGCACCTCTGTCCACCTGGTAATAATTAAAAACATTTACATGTGCAGTTCTATACACCTGTCCGTGTAGTACTTTCCTGAGAAAAATCCCATTGCTCAAGAAATCGTGCACATTCATGAAAGAAATCTAATTTCAAATCCAAATGTAGAGAGCAGATTCACTCCCAGATATCAAAATAAAATGGACTTAAGACTCATGCCATGGTAACTATTTCTAGGATTGTTGCATAGGATGTGTTAAATTTATACTAGGTGAGCAACACTTTCTGTGAGAAATGTGTGTGTGTGTGTGTGTGTGTGTGGTCAGTCAACTACTTTGATGGAGTGTACATGGCACGTGCTGGTGTGTGTTCTGGAGGAGCTTCTGCCTCCGGTGGAGCTTTGGCCTTGTTGGGAGGTGCGAGGAAACTTAGAAGCCGCAGCCTGACCGATGGTGAGCTGAAAGAGAAACAAAAGAAAATGTGCATTATTATTTTTCAGCTTCACATGACTAAAAGTATACACATAATAACACATCGATAGTAATACATACCTGTGTAACAGGATGATGGCGTTCCACGATCACAGAGCTCATGGGCGGAGCCACACCCATCACCTGGAGGTTGCTGCGCGCTGCCTTACTGACGTCAGTACGTGCAGTGATTCGAGCCGTTACAGTCTTCGAGGGTTTTTGTTGACCGGCTGTGATGACACGACCGCTCACCTGAAACAACAAACAGTATTGCATTGTGTAAAGACTTATTTTGTACTAAACTTGGGTCATTCTGTGTTGTTGGTTACCATTTATTCGATGCGTCATAGTTACACATAGCTGTTGTGAAAGGGGGACATTGTCATTACTTGGAATGACTTGTGCCAGAGTCAGTAGATCGGTATGTTTAATGCTAACCTGTTTGTGGGAACTTGCAGTGCCTCCAAGTGGCAGTGAGCTGTGCACCAGTGTAGTGGGAGGGATCACTTCTGCCCGGGACACAGGGGCACCAGAGCCCACCTGAGGAAAAGACAATCAGGGGGGGAAAGGAGTGGGATTTAGAGGAGTCACAATACAGCAAATTCATTCAGTCTTTATTTCAACTCAAATTCATTGAGGATGTCACAATCTGGGGCTGTGCCCCTGACTTTGGTTTGACTTTTTAATGTCATATTGCATTTTTTTCAAGTTTTTGTTTCTTTTGTAAGTCTTTCTGTTTTCTGGAGGTTTTGGTTTTCTGTTTGTTGGTTTTCATTGTGGCATTTGTTCATTCGTGTTTAGCCTGTTTCCTGTTTTATTTTGAAGGTTCAGTCCTCATGTATCTTGTGTCTTGCCACTTTTGGTCTTTGTTACTTTTCCCGCCTTTGTGATTGTCTGCCCCACCCTGATTAGTTTCACCTGTCCCTTGTTAGCCCTGCCTTGCTCCCAGTGTTTCCTCTCAGCCTGGTTTCATGTCTGATCAGTTCATTCTCCTCACCTGTGCTTCCCTCTGCACCTGCACTTGATTGCTTCAGTTTGTATTTAAGTCTTGGTTTTCAGTTCAGTCTTTGAGGGCAAGCCCTCATTTTCAATGACGTCCAGCATACACACATATAAATACATTAAATATACAATAAGTGCAAACATAATACAATCTTTGCAATCAATTGAAACAACTGCAGGCTATGGTGGAATGGTTGGTGATTAAGGATTTAAACTGACCAAATGATCCCAAAGTATTGAGTTTTAGAGTTTGTTGCTTGTTGTATGCTGTTCCATGCATCAGGAAGCTAAAAGCAGATTTCCCAAGTTCAGTACAAACTCTTGGTGCTTTAAATGTAAGCCAATCATTGGATTGTGTACCATAGGGTCCAGATATCCACTCCAATAGTCAAGTGATATAATTTGGGCAATCTCCATCCAATTATGGTTTAAATAAAAACAGACGTACAGTAGTGTTACATTTGCTTTTGGAATTCCTTCTGTTTTAGTGGCATCTACATGAGAACAGTGTAAAGCCAGAATTTCGGCGATATAAAGTAACAACAAATTAAAAATTCGAAATGAAAGAAAAAAAAATCGTGCAAATACTTTTTATATGAAAGACTGATGGATTGATTGATCCAATGAGAGATTTGATAAGGAATTGAACTACGGCATAGAAGAACTATGGTGTGTAAATAAATGTATGGTTTCATTAGAAATGATCAGTGTCTCACCATATCCTCTACTTCGCTGTGAGAAGGGTCTGGGCGGTCACAGTGGACTGGGCTGAACCGCGTGGAAGAGACGGGATACGGCTGAAGATGAGCCAGTGTAGCTGAGCTAGGCTCATCCTGGGGAGGCAGAATATCTACAGAAAGAAAAAAAGAAAAAATTATTGATCATGATTATTGTTTGCTACAGTTACAAGAACAATCCCACATTTTAGTGCTGAATGTCGGACTGGAGTTTACAAATATTCTATCCTGTGAATGAAAATCCTATCCATCTTATATTTCCTTTTGGTTGAACGATTTCACTTTCTAGCTCTCAGCACTAATGTTACGTTCTGTGTGGTTAAGTTTGAGCTGGAATTAACCTTCATCCTCTCTTGCTTCTTTGAAGATATGTTAAGAGTATAATTTCTAAACTAAATATCTAACAGAGAAGTCAAACTACACACCCCTGCTTTGGCAAATTAAAAAGGTGGCTGACTCCTATCAAGTATGTGTACTCACTCTAAAAGGCTAAATATCACTTCATATCCATTTATTTTGTATTAGTCTGGCTGGCAAAACTGAGTAAGGGTAAGAAAAGAATCCAGTTTGACAGTCACGTAATGAAATGCATTTCAGGTTGCAAGACTCATTAAACCTGAAAGCAGATGGATGAACAGAAGACCATGCTAGAGTTAATTTCCACAAGCTAAAAGCTGAGGGATCCAGTTTCGGCAGCCATGTGCTCAACACAAATCACAGAGAATAGAACTGTTGCCTGATCCTCACTTTTGGTGCAACATGCTGATGGCAGGGTGTGAATTTGGTGTTAACCACATGAAACCATTTATCCTTGCTGCTACAGAAAAAGTGCCATTGTCTGGGCCAAAGTTTATGACATTTGTCTACTCAAAAATCCCATATTGTTCCAAACCTTTAGCTCAATTTTCCCAGTGCTAACATACTACTAAATAACAGTAATTGCATGATTTAATAAATTGCACTTTTCCAGCCAATCTTTCAGTGCCACATCAAGGTTATAACCTGCAAAGTATCTGCAAAAGTCATCACTCAGCACATCCACTGACTCATCGCTCCATTAGATGAGCCAGTGAATGACTTCAAGAAAAGAACAAAGACCACCCCCCCACACACTCCACTCATTCATAAATCTACACAATTGTCAATAGCACACACTCTATTGGAGAAATGGTGTTTCTTTCTTTTCTGTCGTTTAGTTTCTGTCTTGATAGCTGTGTTGAATCAATACAGCACAGAGGCAAGGCTAGCAATGCCTTTATGCTTTGTTGTATAGAGAAAGGGTCTATTTATGTAGCTATGGGACTTGTGATGAGGATAACAATCCAAGTTTTAATGTGCTAGTTGTTTAAAAAAGAAGGATATTCTCTAAAAATAGGTGTGTTCTATTACAGACCATGCTGATCATGAGCTGGAGGTTGATCCGGCCGTCCCTCTGTGGTGTGGAACATGCCGAGAGCCTCCATGTTGAGAGCGCACACGCCCCTCATGAAGGCTTTCTTCATCGAGTCTTCATATCGCTCTCGCTCCAGTCGCAGTCTCTGGATCTCTGCCTGGGCCTTCTCTATAGCTTCACAGTGCTGCGGAGACAGAAAGGATTCATTTATCAGACTATATAATACTGACAACACCTGATGTTGTTCATTTTCTTGCTTTCATTCTTATGCCTTTATGCAAACTTGATATACATCTGTAACACCACCAATAACACTGTTTTTCCTAATTAACTTTCGATTTCTTAATCTATTAATCAAGTTTAGTGTGGCTGTTATTCACTGGAATTAGGGATGTACCAATCTGACTTTTTTAGGCCAGATACCAATACTTGGGCTTTGGGCCGATACCAGTGTTTAATTAATAAGCTCTACGTCGCACTGTGTGGAAGTGACTGGGATCATTCTTCAATGTGTAAGGCAACATCAGGCTTAAACATTGCTTTCCTAACTTTGTAAAACAAAATGTAACACATAAATGCATAGACTTTCTGCATTTGAATATATCAATATTGATTTATTGCTGCATTTGAATATATCAATATTGATTTATTGCTGCATTTGAAAGGTTTACAAGCGTAAACCTTTCAAATGCAGCAATAAATCAGTCAAAACTTAAACATGTAAACAGTATATAATGTATACCGTATAAACATACAATTGAATTGAATAGATCGTCCCCATTGTCACCGATCCAGCTATTTGAGTCAGTATCAGTGCATCCCTAACTGAAATGTTCAAATTGTATGTATTTATGACAATTACCTGAAAAATACAAGTAGCTTTGTAAGAAACCAGTAACTCATGGTAAGTGGTGCTTTACATGGCTCAGCTCCGCAAATGTACAATGACTACAGAGTGCTGTGATTCCTGCTGTAAAACACCTCAGTGAGGTAAAGTCAAGTATGAATTCAGCAATGCAGCATCACCATACACACACCGTTTCATATGCAGGTCCTTCACTCGTTTATTTACCTCTGCCAGCTTGGCCTCATACTCTGTAGACAGGCGGGTGCAGACCTCCTCAGCCCTTTCACGGCACGCCCGCTCCACCTTGACCTTCCAGTGTTTCTGGATCACTGACTGCCAGCCGAACCACACCTTCTTCTTCAGCTGAAAATTGTAGTGCTGCCGCGCTACCTGAGCAGCATGAGCCTAGCAGGGAACCACAAGACCATGAAAATATTCACATGGAAATAATTACACCCATAATTCATTCTTGTGCAGGTGCAGTGTATTTTCTCTTGTGGTGAACTTTCTGTGTCATGGTTTAGACAAGAATGTGAGTCACCCACTATATTTTCCATTTTAAACAAATGGTATAAACAGCTAAACAGTAAATGGAAACAAAGAAAATGCAATTGCTAGTTTGATAAGCAGTATGGTATGAAAAGGAACAGCTTGTTCATCAGTGCACAAAATTTCACATAATGTACATTTTGTAAGAGGGGATATTTGTGTAAAAATGTGGCATATGCATGTTCAGTGTGCAGTGACATAGTGATGTATGGGTCGCTAACTCATGCAGTGATCATTTGCATAAACCATTAAACTGCACTGACAGTAATCTAGCAATGTTAAGATACATTCACTACCAGTAATTTTACATCCATTTCTCAAAAAAGATACATATATGACAATTAAAAAATAGGAAAACATAAATTATACTATATGATTGAATCTGACAAACACCACAGATCACAGCCCAAAGTAAAGAGTGAACTGATGATTCAGTGATGATACATGTGACGCTCATGGGATGTTCATCTGAACCACGCACGCACGCACGCACGCACGCACGCACGCACGCACGCACGCACGCACGCACGCACGCACGCACGCACGCA
>JAOVVB010053932.1:0-14594 GCA_028570985.1 Heterobranchus longifilis
GTTTGATGGATATTTTAGTAAAACGTACAATATGTAGCATTCTGCTGCTAGGGATCTCTCAATCAAAACAATAAGGAACAATGGAGCAACGCTGTTATTGCAGTCAGTTTTTCCCGGTTAGGATTATTTTAGTGTTCATTGTTCAGGAGGTTTGAGCCGAATTATCCACAGAGGTCTCCTCTTCTCCAAAACAATTGGACCAGATGATTTAAACCGGAAAAAAACACTGAATAAACAGTTTCACGTTAAAAAAATCTATGTTTCTCCGACACTGTTCAGCGCAGAGGCTGGAGAATGGATATATTAAGAGAACTAGCTAGTTAGCTGCTGCTAACGTTTGCTCAGCTTGTTTATTACTTAAGACGTCCGATGACTAAAATCCTTCATTCAGTTAAAAACCACCAGGATCTAAAAAGTGTATCATAAAAATGTGGCTTGAAACCAGATAAAAAGTCAATTTATGACTCGTTTACGATCTGTTTGCATGTTCAAAGAGGCTGTGACAGTAATGACAGGAGACTGCGATCAAAAGACGGTGTGTGTCGTTGACTAAAATGACAGATTTCTCTGGGTTTGAAAATTGGAAACATTTGGAATGATGTAAGTACACAACTCAAAAATGTATATAACATCGGTCTAATCGTTTTTAGGCATTTTACTGTGGAAATGCTACATATTAAAACTTTAAATGATGGTAAAGGTTAATGAATGTGGGCAAATAGATTTTTCATTTGCTGCACCATTTAAAAGGCACATTTTGTGACAGAGGAAATTTATAACAGACATGAACACCCTTAACCTGATCATTCATCACTCGGTGAATATCTGCAATTACTGCCAACTTCACCATATGGCAGCATATGCAATAAAACTGTCAAGTCCTCTCTAAAATATAAGATCTGAGACATCCCTCTATGCCCCAGATAGAATACCAAAGTGATGGAATGAGGGTTTTGCATGCTTCCTTTTTATATAAGACTTTGCATGCTACGGGCAACCAGACTGCTTCAGATTTCCAATTTTCAGAACACATAAAACCCTGATATCTTCTGAAACAGAACAGATACACAAAGCAAATGCTCTTTCATGTCTGGCAATACGACTGGCAATTGCAAATTGGTGTAAAATAAAGAAGCAGGACCATTTGCTTTAGTTGCGTGATAAGACTCGGGCAAAGTCAAGGGGACAGTTTGAAAGTCGGCTGTGATAAGGAAGAGAATGAATCTGCATGCAGGAAGAACAGGAACAGCAATAATCCACATTACAGTACACTGTCTGACAGTTATTTTGCTACTGTAGCAGTGAAGGATCTTGACTAGTTACTGCATTTTTCCTCTTCAGGGAGAATATCAGAGCCGTGTTGTGAGCACACCTCATGCACATCAAATAAGAGTCAACCTCAAATTGGATCAGACATAACGAGAGCACTGCAACAAGCTGCTCTGATGAAGATCTGGGTAACGCTCTGAAAACAACACGATAGGCCTCCATTTCAAATCATAACAAACAATCCAATACATTGGCTGCTGGTCTGAAATGTACAGCATATTGCATTGAGTACATGAAATCGTCCCATTAAAAATAGCTATAAAAACATGTCAGGCATTCACAGACGATCATCTAGTCAGCGTATGCACTGATGTGTTTCCATCTAGAAAGCCACAATATGTTGCATTTTATGGCTGAGTTATAACGCAGCAGTAATCTGTGGCGGTTGGGCTAAATAAATCAATACACGCTCTAATGTTAAAGGCATAAATCTGTCTCTCATTTGTCATGGCTAACAACGTCGACGAGAGTGTGCCTCATTGCGTGTTGGAGCCCTGCTGGAGATGTGTCCTGGGCTCATTACCATTCAAGCAGTGAATGCCTGCGTCCCTGACCCAAATTCAAGATGGCACTTGTAAAATACACATATTCGAAGTCAATCTGCTGCTCATGTTTTCAGTGTATCGTGGTGGGGTAGCCCATCGTGACTCTAAATGTTGTTGAGAAAGGCAAAGTAGATAGATGAGTGGAATCAAGCGCCCGAGGATGCTCTGTGGGATTATGATGGGAAAAGAATTGGATCAATTGAGGGAGTGGCCTTTGGGAAATCGGTCTCTAAGTTGGCCATTGACGCGTCCTCAGCCTACAGCTGATAAACCTCTGGAGAACATAAGGAGTTGGACCCTGGACACTCGTCTTGTCTACAAACAGATTCTGCATATGAATACAGAACCTGTTGCACTCTGTAGCATTTATCTGCATTCATATGTAGATATCGTTTATAAATATGTTGTCTCTCAACTCCAACTCCATTCTTGTGTTTCAAATTGCTAATCGGACCATAAACCATGACCTGCGTACGGAAGTCTTGGATATCTGCTGGCTACACCAGAATGCCAGAAATACTGGCCGTTGCCTCCAGAGGCTGAATCGTCGTCAGCCGATGGGTTCTGAGAATGGGGTTCCTACAGCTTCAGGCAAATTGGACTTAAGTCTTTTTAATACTTTTTAATGCCTCTCAGAATTACAATTAAGACCAATTTTACAATATTGATGAAAAAAACACCAACTGACATCAATTACATCATTATTTTTAGGGTTAAGGACAATTTTGTCAAAGTTCATTGTAACATAAAACATGACTGTATTGTCTCGAGACAAAGGCAGCTGGTGTTTGTTGGCGAGTTTGTGTTTCTCACTCTGCATGTGGGATTCCACTGCTTTGATTCATATCATGCAGAGTTTGAAAAACCTTTTTGCATAAAATACACCAAGACTCGTATGCATTGCAGCAAAATTTTGGGTTAAATAGTCAATTTTCATTGAATTTGCACTTCCCCATGTCGTCCAGGGTTCGGTTACATTTAGTCTGGCTTACCGGGTCAACAGTGCCTGGATAAAGCAACCTTACTTCCTGCACAGACAGGAAGTCCCTCTCCTTTGTGTTCTCATTCTCAAAGTCCCTTTGCTATGGGAAACAACAACAACAACAACAACAACAACAACAACCTCCGAGGCATCAACCTACAGACTGAAAATGGCAAGTTTTGAAGAAGATTTGGATCGTGCAATAACGCAGGCCTTTTGGTAAATGATTGTAAAGATCTACAAGGAATATGTTTACAAGATTTTCATGTAAATGTTCCACCAAAACAAGTTCCCTCCCGACACTATTTTGCAGAAGCAAAAAGCTGCTGTATCCTGGGCTGAGTGCTGCCCACGACGATTGTGAGTAAGAAATGTAAACAAGCCAGGGAGTTTTATTTTTTCCTCTACAAGAGTGAAAACTCACTGGATCCAAACCTTCCTCCAGCGCTGACACAGCGCTGTGGACATCGGTCTGACTACACTCTGAGCTCTGAGCATCCCAGCCAGTGTTGTTGTTTCTGCTATCATGATCTGAGTGACATTAAAGGGAGAGTCATTTGATAAATTATTGGTCTTATATTTAGATTAATTAATTCAACGTCCTTTAAGACTTTTTAAGGCAGCGTGGGAACTCTGATCGAGTATTTCCAGGGAAAAAGCCTTTCCACGCAGCAATCAAAACCTGTGCATTGCTAAAACCACTATTTAAAACACAGTGTGTACAGAGCTTATGAATCTGCAGTTTGTTCATATATCCACCTCATATACTGTTAATTAAACATGAGCAGGGTAATCTAAAAGGAATTTCTTTTGCTCTCAGAAGACCAAGAAAATGATATTCTCCAAGTCTCCTCAACAGAGCCGGAGGTGGAAACTGACTGGGAAACATTGATTTCACTGCAATTTGCCTTTGGGTGTCAGAAAAAATGCTGAGTTGTTGAACTAGCAAGCTGTTCCAACATTCTACATTAATTCACTGCTTAGGTGCAGATTAGCATTGATTGGTCTTCCTGGGGGTGCAAAGAGAAGGAGAGCAAGAGATAGCAGTTTGTAGTCACTCCTGCAGCACAAGGACACGAGCAGCGCTGAAACATTTTTCATCTGGGACCTGAAAACTCTAACATGTTTTGCTGCGCCGATATTGAATAAAACGTTTTGTGGAACACAAAGTGAAATAAAGTGGGAACGTTTCTGTATCACTGAAAAAGGACTAACAAAGCAGTATGAAGGTAACATACCTTCAGAGATATTTGTCTGCGACAAAAGACTGCGACAGCACTTCAAAATGTGTGTGTGTGTGTGTGTGTGTGTGCGTGCGTGCGTGCGCGTGTGTGTGTCATTGGCTTGCAGCTATACTGAATAAGTCCACAGGCGCTACAAAGTGTCACTACATGATGTGTGAAAAAAAGTTCAAAGGCAGATGAAAAGCTACAACGATCACACTCATTTTCTAATTTAGTCAGACTACTGTATATTTGTACAACAGTTTACTTGATAATACCAATCAATTTGCGCCAAATTGAATTCCATTATAAACTGTGAAATCACCTTCTGCTGCACGGCTGCAGAACAGCTCATTTTGTGGACATTTTTCCCAATAGCGTCTGAGTGGATGCCTTGCTTGGTCTGTTTTGAAATATATACAAAAAAAACCCAAAATAATGGATAAGACCTTTTTTGATCAATAACCCAAATGCATGACCTATGAGGAAATGTTCTGCTTTTCAGTTCAGCAATATAAACACATTATTGACCACACAACACTGACGCTGCCTTATCTATTGCCTGAGGCGCACGGTTTGGCACATAGTCATTACAAAAGATCCTGCTTATGTATGCAGAACTAATGACACTCGTTTCCCCCCACCGTCCTTTCTCCCATTCTCTGTACTCTGAACTCCTCTGGCCTATATTTAGAAAAGCAAGATCTGTGTTTCACGCACTGGAGCAAAGAAAAGATGTACTGTATATAGTCATTCCTGATGAGATATTTTACCAACTGGTGCTTGGGTTTTATTTGATTTGATTTAATTTGCATTTTTAGTTTCGTTTTGGTATTTAATTTATATATTTTGATTCTGAATCCTGTGTTTTGTATATTTTGTGATTTTATTTTTGTTGTATGTTCTTTTTGTTATTGTTTAAAAAACAGGTCGTGCTTTTGGTTGTGTGAACTTTGTGTTTTGAAATAAAAAAGATCACAAAAAAAGAGATATTTTACCAACTAACACCATGATGGTAAATACTGTGAAAGTATAAAAACACTCAATCCACAGAGAAAAGCACACAGACCGTATTAAGAAACTGTGCCTTTAAACGAGCCGTCAGGACTTCTGTGAAGTTGTGATGTCACAACTAGGAAGAAAGGGCCGCTACAGTGCTATTACAGTAATGTCAACATTAAAGCATGCAAACATGCTCTCGTAGAAACCCAAAATACAAGTATGAACCTGAAAATGAGCATAATATGTCCCCTTTAATCCCCTTTAAACTCCTCATGTCTGAAGCCTCATCCAGTGAGTGATGAGTGACGGGGCGGGAGACTTAATTCCCTCGCAAAAGCACCAACCTACCTCCTATACTGTGCACCTCCAATTCTCATGCTCTATTACCTCAACCCCTTAGAGTGAAACACAGCAGCTCTGTATCCCAGTTGATCTGCAACATGAGCTAATGAGCTCAGCGGCGCTGCACAACACGGCTGGGAAATCGAAGCAGCCAGAGAGACGTGTAAATTAGAGTGATCTCCCCAGACGATCTGCTGGACAAAGGCAGGCATATGGAGATATTTACCTAGCAGGTCAGCCAATCTGATTCAAGGCACAGCGATCTATAGCGGGTGCTAATTACAAGATGATTAAAATGCATGTATAATTATAGTGATGTTCTCTATGTAAATGTGGCAGAAAAATGAATAGACCCACTCTGTCAGACAGTGTGGCAACTATACGGTGCATGAAATTTGAGCATATTATATAGTATAAATGCTTGATATGGATGATTGTGAGGACATATTATCTGTGACTGCCTGTATTGACCATTGATTGGATCCTATCCTCTCATAGTTGGAGGCGTAAAATTAAGGTGGACAGACTGGCTGAGGTTGATGCTTCATTCTGCCATTTCAAACTCAAATCCAATTCAACAGCCAGCCTTTCATGGTGGATTGACAGAATCAAATGCATGTGACAGCACAGCATATACAGCTTGTTTCATCATCCTGCAGAGCACACTCAACCCTCATCTATTTTCCTGTGCCCCAATCCTTGTTTCACCTGGCAGTGACTGATGGAGTTCAGCTGTACCTCTTGTGAAAAAGAAAGAAAAAAAAAAAAAGGAAAGGTTTGTTACAATACACGCTCTCTTGAGCCATAAAAGATGACTGGACTTTTCATATGCCGATATAGAGAATGAAAAACAGGCTAATTGCTTCAGCACCTCGGATCGAAAATCCCGAGGGAAGGGGACAACTTGTGTGAAATGCTTTATGGAATTCCACTCAACTAGACGCAGGCGTTCACACACACTTCTTAGAAACCACCTTGGGTCCGTCAATAGGTCTACTCTTTGTAGCATCAGAGTGCGGGTACATTTGAAACCTTAAATGTCAAATACAGTGATTAAATCGATAGAGAAACTAATCTTCTGTTGCTTCGGACCAAATGGTTTATAAATCCTGCAGCAATCCCCCAAGTAAGCACAGGAATTCATGAATGCTAAACACATTTGGTTTTCTCTGCTCTAACTAAGGAGCGGCTTTGATACTACCTCCCCTCATGTACTTGTAGGACAAGACTGCTGAGCTGACATTTTTCTTTTAAATAAGAATATCAAATGAGGCTTTAGCTTTTGATATGGCACGGTAATGGCAAAGCTGGGACGAGCCCATTTAGCTACTGTACAACAAGTCTATAACAAAAGAAATGAGTTTGTGTGATGTTGCTTGTGATTTGGCAGAATAAATCCTTGCATAGTGTTTTCAGGCCTTTAAAAAGAAAAAAAAAATCTTTTTTTACTTATCAAAGATGCTCAGTCGCATTGGACAAGATAAATAAGTGCAGCAGTGGACAGTAAATTGAATTTTGAATGGAAGAGATTAACAGAGGAGGCTGCGAGCACATAGGACATACTGCAGAGTACGAGGCTGAAATCCTTGCTCCCAGCAACAACACCAACACTGACACCAACAGGACTTAACATCAGACACCCCATCAGGCTGGTCAAACACTCTGACTACGTTTGCATGCACAAAATATCCCAGTTTGAGCCTTTATTCCAAACAATATTCCCACAAAGCTACTAAACTGAATATTCCACTAATATTCCCTTTGACATGCAGCTGTCAAAATACTTATAAATAAAAGATATAATCCCACCGGTGTCGAACTTCTTCGACCGTGTGAACACACCTCCCTCTGTCATTCCTTAAACCACCTTCTTGAAAAGGTCGGCGTTGTGATGCTTGCACATATCCAAAAAACTGCTGATATCCAAGTCTTTTCATAATGTTTCATGTGGTGGCTCATGGCTCCATCTGTGACAGCACCCTCGACTGGACCTCGCCACTTCCCGCCCTCTCTTCCTGTGGGGACCAGGCGGACTGAGCATCAGGGGTCTGCAGCGATGTCGGCAACCCACCTGACCTGCCTTGAAGCGTCTTCATAATGAAGTGTTTTTCCTTCTGACAAGAAATGTGGGATTTTATTTTGTTGGCTAGTTGGTTCGTGTACAACAACCACAGCAACCAAACGCACAGAGCTGACCATAAACAGGCAAGAGGCCGTAAACTGTCACAAACTGCGGTAAAAACCCCCAATTAAGACGCATATTCTGAATGCGCTGTATACATCCTAAAACCCGAATAATACCGGCATATCTGACATGTCTTAATCAGAATGCTATAATCTGTGTGCATGCAAATGCACTCACTGCATGTGTGTTAGCGCACAACAGACCCCCCCCCCCCTGACTAAACAACACATTGTCACTGCACAAAGGCCATTTGCTTTGATGATTGTTGGCTTAAGCATAGAGCTGTGCTAAGAAGTCGTGCTCTCAATCCTAACTGCACCCAATACTGTTCTAATCTGCCCGAAACTCCCCCCCTACAGCTCAGACTCTTCTAAGCCCTTATAAGAAAGAGGAGCCAGATGGTCATGAACAACTGCTGGGGGGGGCCTGAGGATGAGCGCATGTATGGAGATGCCTGGAGTGCCTGCCGCTGTTTACCTTGTGCTTCAAGTTACCACTGTAAATCCTGTGGAGCGGACGGTGTTCGGGTGGGTGATCGTACTTTCAAGAATGGCTGTGTGTGTCTACAGCCAGTGTGCTCGTGCATGTGCGCACAGTCAGAAAGAGGAGACCCCTGCTGCACCTGGTGTCGGGTTACTGCAGCGCATCATTCCCCCTTCAGTCCTGAGATGAGATGTCAGAGCTTCAGAGGCAAACCTCCCTACCAGCTGCAGTAACCTTGTGATTCCTGGAGTGTCAGAGGTAGAGCAGCGCAGTCCCAGGGGTGTCAAGATACAACATGCCTATCGCCCTCCCCTCCCTACATCCCAGAGTGCTCAGGCACCCCGTCCCGACCCCTCACTGATGAGCGAACCCTTTATTCCCAGCACTGTTAACCTTCAACTGGGTTCACTGCTGCAAAGCCAGTCAGCCAGTCAGCCGCCGATGAGCCTCGCGCTGTCACATACTGATGGACAGACCCACCAGCCACATCCTCAACCCCTCATCACCCCGCTCCCTTCCCATGGGACACTGATTAAACTGTCATTAAAATGATCTAGTGGTGGGAGGAAAACAAGAGTATCAATCTGCGGGAATAGAAAGGAATATGCATGGTGGGTGTTCATTAAGTGAACATTACCAGAGTAAAAA
The DNA here is from genome assembly GCA_028570985.1 of Heterobranchus longifilis. Classification (NCBI taxonomy): domain Eukaryota; kingdom Metazoa; phylum Chordata; class Actinopteri; order Siluriformes; family Clariidae; genus Heterobranchus; species Heterobranchus longifilis. Next base: position 8,740 of record JAOVVB010053932.1, read on the forward strand.
TTCAATTATCTCACAGCAGGGGATGTGCTGCGCTGGGGAAAGTCCATAGCCACTTAAGGTGGCCCCACGCACACACACACACAATAACACATGATTACAGAGAGAGCCCTCAAATCTCACACTAAAAGCTTCTGCACACTCTCAGGATGGTTGTAATGCATTTCCATGGAGGCCAACAAGCTAGGCTCCACATGAATCACAAGCCACCAGCCTTGCAATCCAAAGCCTCTTTTCCACCTCCCTATTAACGGTGTGCAGCAGTCGGTTATTAGTGGCGGGGTTTTGCCACTGAAAAGGGTTAAGTACAAATTGAGCCTGGAAAAAAACTAGGAAGTAAACGCCTTCACACAAATCCCCTGTGAGTTCCCCTCAAGAAGATCGTGGATAATAATGACCTTCTGACCTCTGGTAAAGGTTGACCTATAACCACGCACTGAGGAAAGCTTCAGAGGTATTAAACGAGCCAAGCGGGCCGGAACTGACACACAGGTAACTGATGGTGTCACTCTGTTAATGTAGAGTCTAATCGGGTCTTGAACTGTCATATTTCACTCGCAGCGCAAAGAAAGAATAATGATGAGCAGTCGTAATTCATCGATTGATGATTTAAACACCATTCTAAATTTCACGGAGCGAGAATATATGAATGTATAAAGCTGAACAGGCTATATTTTTTACAATTCCAGGAGATGGGTACTGTCTGTACTAGGGGTGTCATGACTGTCCAGATCCACGACTCGATTAGACTTTCGAATTTAAGGTCACCATTTGATTCCATTTTTTTATTTCAACTTTTTGTTTTTCAGCACTGACAGTTATGTCATCGTTCATGATTCATAAAGATCAACATGTTGGTTTTATGCCCTGAAAACTGTCATTTACATTTTCAAATTCTTCTTTAAAAAGATAGGCTACAAGTATGACTGCCATATATTTTGGAAATGTATCACACTAAGGCCAAATGGTCACATTTAAATCATTTATTTAAATTGCAGACCCGGCTTCAGATGCTCATTTCGATTGATTTTTGATTTAAAGTTGAAATTATGACACCCCTAGTTTATACAGGTGTTTTAGTGACAACTTGCCAAATTTCTTTAACCTGAACCTTTGACACCAGAGCATGTGTTGCTTACAACTAGTGAGCACCTGTCCCCAACAGCTCTTCATCTTCAGGGCATTTGTAGGGTTATAGCCCATTTTGTGGATACAAAAATGGGTTAGGCTTTAAGTGCCGTGCACGTTTAGCCTCATCTAATCGATGCCCCCCTGAATAAATTATTATGTTTAATCATCTGAATTTTGTTTGAGCAACACAATTACTTGGTTAGAATTCGGAAAAAGTCATGGTTTGGCTTAAAAAAAGTACAGTTTTTACGTAATGTTAACATAATGTTAACGTTGACTTTTGGTTTCACATGGGACACAAACAGCGGTCTCCTGGGTGAACGTCTGTGTGTTCATAACCCATCCATCCACTCCCTTCTTGTCCCTATGCAGACTTTTCCGCTCTTTACATTACATCACACCTTGTTTGTTCCCGTCAGAATTACTACGGCCTCTAGAGGTCGCTGCCTAACTATAAACGTGAATATGAGTCATAATAAGCAGCTTGCACAGACGACCTATATGGCTGTTTTTTTTGTTGAGGACGGTCTGGATGTAAAAGGAGCAGGAATTCTAATCTGCATCATTTTTATCTTATTCAGTTTATGATTTAAATCATTACTTTTGCTTATTTAATTCTTGATTCAAATACCTTATTACAGATGAACCCACCTAGAATTTCCCATGTCTCAGTGCTGGGCCCCTGGCAGGTCCTTGACAGGGCTTTGCCTGGTCAGTGGCTGGAATTTAATTTATTTAATTAAAAAAAAAAAGTAAGCACCATATCATGGTAACACCCTGAAAATGAATGAATGGACGTGTTTACAGTGGAATCTAGACACACCCTGTCAGAAAACAAGACGAGGGGGGGGGACTCCCAGCGGCTGGAGGTGGGCTGGGATTAAGCTGGAACTGGGCTGGGAATAGGCTGGGAGGGGGGATCTTAGATGGCTTCATCTCTAACTAAGGCTGTGTGATAAAAAAATAGCCTATTGCATCTGTTTAAATGAAGCTTTCAGTAACAGAAAACATCTGCAATAATCATTAACCGCCGACTGATCATTTATGTCACTGGCAATCGATTAAGAAATTGCTCAAAATTAAAGTCACAATGTCAAGGCCTGAGCACTTACTTGCACTGTATTCATACTGAATGAGATCAAAAGAGGTGCTCACATCAAGGTAAGTCAATGTCTGCATTAATGAGTCCTACATCAGCTAATCTTTCCTGACCCTCTCATTCCCTTAAACAAACATTACATCAAGGCGATGCATGCTGAAGAGTCCCGGAGGTACTTGTGAGTCTTTGCCAATCGCCCTCGCCCTCGCCCTCTCCTCTGCGGACTGGGTAATGATATGAGAATGATATGAAGATACTGCCCTGGAGCAGCAGAGGCATCCACAGTTTCAGGCCACACTACACCACATCAGGATGTGGAGCGGACAATGGTATGGATCTCGGTTTGCGTAGTGCATGTGCATGTGTGTGTGTGTGTTCACAGCTGGGCTCAAGCTATAATGCCCACTTACTGTTTCCTCCAACGTGCCCCAGTTAGCAGGGCTCACAACCCAGTGACATGGTGGGCCCGGGTATGGTAGAGTCCCCGGTGTTGTGGTGTTTTTACGCTTCACGCTTCGCTGCATCCACACAAAAGACTTGGCCCCATAACCTATAAGCCCTTTAATCCATTCTGTAAACATTCAAGGGATGCCCACTTTTACAACAAATGCCCATGCATGGATACACAGCAGAGCTTGCCACACGCCGGCCAGGTTTCTCTGGGTGAAATCTATTTGTGAGTAAATCTGGCATAGAGAGCATTATCACATTATGATTCTTTTTTTTCCCCTATTATTACTGACTACAAACATTGATAATTACAACAATTGTAAATGGCACAGATTGAGCCAAATGTCCTGGCGCAGCAATTGTGAAGTTAACCTATGATTTTCTCCATTATTCATTGCAGCTTTAACCAAGAGAGGAATAAAAGAGTATAATAAAAGAGAGAATAATTCAATGAAACATACAAATCAGACTGAAACTCTGGCTGACCATCTCAACTCACAGCCCCTTGGTGCATATTGTGTGTTGCTCATCAATGTTACTGTACTGTAGAGGCATATACTCTTTCACTTGCATGCCAAAAGCAGCAATTCAACTCCCCGTGTTTGCTGTAAATCATATAACCATGTGAATGAGTGACCCGAATGAACCCAGCACAACCCACCCCCCACCAGTCACATACAAAAGAAGACCTGGTGCAATGCCACTGACTATGTCATGATATCCAGGAATAGCAACATGCACAGTGAGGAACAGTCATCAACAGCCTGATGTAATAATTAGAAATGCACAGTTGCACTGACAACTATCACTGCCATAATGTTTCCTGATGAACATTTGGAAAAAAACTTATCACACACTGAGCCTTCACATTTATGGATAATGATTAGTGCTGAGTTACTAAAGCGAGATCGACTCCGTCATCTTTTAAGCCACACATTCATATCATCAACATCAAAGAGCGATGAAAAAAACATAAGCAAGAAAATGATGAGCCACTTACCCAGAAGATGAGATTGAAGATGAACATCATATACTTCAAGCAGCAGAGGCAGCCTCTTGCCATGTTGCACTTCTTGAATTCTAAAAGGAACACAAAGGATAGATCCAGGTAAAAGACTACGTATTTGCTGCCTTTGGGAGAGCTGTACTTGTTGTTGGTCTTGTCTCCTGCGCTGGCGTCAGCCGCCGCTCCGGGCTGCGCTTGCTGTGCGTTTTTGCGCGGCCCCGTGGAGCCGTAGAATGCGCCGGCAGTGAAGCCGCGGCCACCAAACGGCCGGCCAGACGTGGAGGCTTGGGCAAAATCGGAGTCGCGGCTATCTACGGAGGGGCTACGGTGAATGGCTGACTCCTCACTGCTAGACTTCTCCATGCTCTAGGGCTGCAGCTGCTGATGAAGGGCTCCCTGACGCACACTCTACCATAGTCTCGGGGATGACAGGACAGAACAACTCGCCCTCCAAGTCTCCACTGCTTCACACTGAAGCAAAAAAAAAGATAAAACCCTCACACATCCACCTCAAAGCACACAGTTGGCTACGAAAGTCTTCAGCAGGGAAGTGAGTAGAACTGCTCTTTCCAGGCACCTATGCCAGGGTTAAGTGCCTTCTGCTTTCTGCTGTCTTGCTGTGATCGTCCTGTGCAGAAGAGTCCTGTGAGGAGCATTCCCCTCGCCTTATGACAGGACTGTCTTTCCAGGAAGAAGTTACAGCACTCCCTCTCTCCACTCTTGTAATATCACTCTCCTCCTTATTGCTGTTCCGGAGGGAGAGAGACCCCGGTGAGTCTCAGCTGCTCCACTTCCACGCTCTCTTGCTGACCTGGTAACTTTTTTTCTCCCGTGCTCTCTGCACTGCTCTGCTCCTTCTCTGTCCTCCTCTTCTCAGCGTGCTCTGATCTGATGCGCTCTCTCTTCCTTTACTCTATCTCGTTCTGAGTGTGTGCCTGTCTTCTCTAGTGTACCATTCTGTGCTCAGCGGCTCAGTCCTCCGCACTGCCTGCGCTCTGCTCTCCCAATAGCAGCGCTCGGGCTGATGTGCTATTATCGGCAGACGCAACTAACGGGCATTCCCTATCTCCCAGCAAGAGCACTGCTGCCCTCCTCCCCAACTCTCTCTCTCCTCTCTCTTGCTCTCTTTCTCTCCCTCAGCCCCTCCCCGCTGCTGAGCAGACAGCCAATGCAGCAGCTGCAGCCAGACGCCAGCTCCTCCTCTCCACTCCCCGTGTCTTTAATAAGCCCATCACCGTGTTTGCTTTGACTATACATGTTTAGCAATTTCATCTTTGCTGTCAGGGGAATTGAGAGGCCAGAGATGAGTTTAAGAATATCAAACAAACAAACAAACACACACACACACATGCACACACACACACACACACAGACAAAAAAATAAGTGTCAAGGTAATTGTAGATGAGTAGGGGTTGTGCGTGCAGTAGCAGGGTGGGGTGTGTGTGTGTGTGTGTGTGAGATGGAAATTGCTGGCAGGCTCTTTTGCATTCAGAGAGTTTTAACTGTCAATCTGCTGATGACACCGGCACCTATAATTTCACACATGCCAATATAGCTTCACATTGTTTTAATTTGTAGTCTGTAATTTTAGTGATTAAGTTGCCACATGCAAAATATGAGTAACTGTATTCTGTTACAGTTCAAATTGGTGGTATTCTGAATACAGTTACTGTCTTTAAAAATAGATAACTTCAAGAGATTGCTTTATTACCACTGAGGAGGTTGTGTTTTCAGTTTGGTTTTGCAGCAGAATTATAGAAAAACTACTGGCTCGATTTTCATGAACTTGGTGGAACGATGTAGCATGGACTAAGGAAGAACCCATTACATTTTGGAATGGATCCAAATCACGGGGCGGATACACAAATTACTTTTCATTTTGTTGACAACATTGCGAGATAGGGCATGGCCTTGGCGGAGGTCTGCGGTCTCCGAGTGCCCTTCTAGTTAGGTTTAGTTGCTCTGAAATACACATGCATTCATATGCATTTCCCATCAGCAGAATTCCTTATAAATGTGCAACAATTAGTGTGCGAGCACTGCAGTACCTGCAGTACCTGTTTGTAGCAATGACTACGAAAAGTAATGCATTATAATTCGTACATAACACATGTAATTGAGACATGGGGCCCAGGTTTTGAAATACAGGCTCTGGGTGGGCGGGGGGGCAC
>JAOVVB010053949.1:0-14592 GCA_028570985.1 Heterobranchus longifilis
TGTGTGTTTATCAACACCGTCACAACCGTTGTCACTTGTGTATATATATCTATGGTTGTCACTGCTGTTGCTAATTAGCTAGCTAACGTTAGCTCTGTGCTGCTGGGTTGCAGATTGATTGACAGGTGGATGTTGTGATATTATTGGTTGAAATCGGCTACGTAAGCATGCATCTTTTTTTTTTTTACAGGAAGAAAGAAATAATGGATTTTGATTGTTTTTGATATAAATACAAAAAAAATGCAAGTTTTTGGCATACACTGTTAAATGATCTAAAGGGTTGAAAATGCATTTTTAATTTCAGCTCGACTTTAATCTTACGGTTGTTTGTTTTATGAACGTATAATTGTACTTCTTTGGGCTTTGAAAAATGATTTACTGTGTAAATCAATCCATCTCAGGAGAATAGAGGAGAAATCACTCTTGTGTTATATAAGCTTATGTGCTGTGTGTAAACAATTGCCATTGTTGCACTTGTGAGACAGAAGCTGCTTTTTACATTTACATTTACATTACAAATGCAAGTTATTTCACAGTACGTTGAGTGTTTATGTTTGATCACCACTGCAGCTCTCGTGTTTTCAGGGTGTAACAGCACAGCACGTCTGCCTCGCTAAATGTCACAGTCTGTCTATACTTTGATTTGATGCCCCTGAATGACGCATTTAGTGCCAAGTCATGGCAGATTAGCTGTGACCTCCATATGTTTGTATGTACACGAGCCACCCTCCAGGAAGGAAACGCTGAGTGGAGATAGAAGCGAGGAAGGAGGGGAACGAGAGAACTGAGGTGACCGTGTTAAGAGGATTAGCGGTTGAAGTGAATGCAGATGAGTGGTGCTTTTAGTGTGGAGTAGAAAAATCTATCGATTTTAGCAAAAAAGAATGAGTGCTTTAAGTGTCAATACGATATACAGGAGGCTTGATTGAAAATAAGACAACAAGAGCAAAAACAGAGACGCTGTTAAAGACGAGGGAGAGAGAAAGAACCAAAAATATCTATAAGGTGTTCCAATTCATATTTGTAGTTATATTTGTAGTGAGCTTTAGAAAGCAATATTCTGTGTCAATTTATTTCGATTTCATGCTTGGATACCACCCACCTCATTAAAGCAACCCATGTGAAAATCTTGTCCGTAAAGATATTCTCACACTCATATTGTTTTTTTTTTTCCTCCTCAGAAAAACCACAAGGATGATGCGAAATGGCTGATTGATTTCACTCCCTGCGGTAAGCATGACAGAAGATATTGCAACAGAGCAGTAGGTCTATAAGAAGAAAAAGGGGGAAAGGTTTGCAATATGCATTGTATCTTCAATCTAGATAGACACACTTTCAGTAAAATAGCTTGCAATTTTCAAGCCGTGTAACCATGATTCACACATGCACCAGCAACTTGTGTATGTGAAATCATGGTAAATATTTCAAACATTTCCACCAATGCCAGTTTCGCATAATTATTGTAACATTTTCTCTTAAAGAGGAGCACCACTTATATTAAGAATTCTAATATGTTATTTCCATAGGAAAGTTCAGTCAGTATGTGTGAACATGAGCGACTCTCTCAAAGCCAGAAACCAGAGAAGTAAATGTCATCAAGAATAAAGTCTGGAGCTGCTCCATAGACAATGGATGGGAGTCTGATTTTGTGGACCCATAAAATGTTTGTCTTCTCTTTTATACCCGAATGAGCTTCATTCTACTGTAGTGTTGTCAGTTCTGAAACAGAAAATGTACCTGTATACTCAGAACATTCCCCTGTGTCATCTATAACACACAAACACACAAATTAGATTTGTAGCACTCTAGCTTTTGGATTTGGGAGAGTTGTCCATGTTTACTAATAGTTTGGACTGTCTTCGACCAGTAACACGTATGAATATTGACATTGGGTGAAGTTCCCCTTTGTTATAAAGTTAAGTGAAATAATGTCTTCCCTTCTCCATTACCAGCTCTTATGATGCATTTCCCTGACTGTGACTAAGATAAACATGTTTGTGAATAAAAGTACCCTGATGTTGTTTGACTGTGCCAAATGGCAGTTTGCCCATCATCAGCTTATCGACTATAAATTGATGCTGCTGAACTCCTGCTCATTTTTATCCAACAAGTCGGTGCTGGAGCCAGCTGCGGACAGAATGAGCGGTGATCTTTCTGACATAATGAGCAGCAGGGCATAGTTAAAGTGAGTATGCGAGCTGTTGTGGTTTCAAATGCATTTGTTGGCTCAGGCGCTATTTGCTGCTGTTTGTTCTTGTCTGTGGCAGAGACTGGCTGGAAGATGTCTTTTCTCTTATTTACAGAACACCTCAGCTAAAAGTAATCCCTTATCATATCGTGTTGAAAGGAGCAATTACTGCCTTGTGATACTGGCACAGCAAATCTATTTGGGGAAACTACTTAGTCACCAGTATTCCCCATAGACGAGTGACTCACGCTGCCACAAGCTGCACAACATGACTGTCTATTGATTAGTTTCTTATTAAAACAATTGCATAATGTTGAAATGTGCAAAAGCAGACAAGTGTTTCTTGTATGTTTTGCCCCTTTATACAAACTGTGCATACTCTGCAGACAATTTTCCAGAAAACCATGTTTTTGAATGAGTTTTTTTTCTATCTTTCGGGCAGCTGTTGGTTTCCATTCATTTCAGTTTAGAATAAAAATCAACTTGCTATTCTCAGGTTGGTAGACGCTGTTGTGTAATCAGTCCCACTCACCAGAATCAAAAGGTTAAAGCTACGTATCACAGGCAGCATACAATGACCGTTGTTGGGTTACCGGGTGAACAGTGCCTGGACAAAGCCTTACTTCCTGTCTCTGCAGGGTTTTTGCCATCAACAACAGTAACAGCCTCTGAGTTATCAGTCTTCTACATGCTGAAAAGTACATGTTTTGAAGACTTGGATTGTGCAATACAGCAGGCCTGCTCTGTTCTTTCAGTGAATGATTGTTAGGGCTGGCCCCTGAAAGTTGGAGATTCGAATCATCAGTCGGAGACCCCCCAGTCAACTGAGATTCTTCAAGTCGAGCTGTCGTTTTTTTTTGTTCTTTCCCGTTCGTCAGTGTGCAGTGTACAAGGGGTTAGCTCGGCTAACTTGGCTTGTTTACTATAGTATGTACAGCACAGAACAAATAGTCGAATCTTCGCATTGAACAGCCAAATTTGATTCAACTGGCAAAACTCTGAATCGGGTACAGCCCTAATAATTGTAAAGATCTACAAAGAATATGTTTAGAACATTTTCGTGTATGTGTTCGGGGGGCGTGTTGCTGCCCAGGACGATTGTGATTGGTTTAAGGAAATGCAAACAGGCCAGATAGTTTTCTTTTCCCTGTCCAGGAGTGAAAGCACACTGAATCCAGACTTTCCTCCAGCACAGACATAGCGCTGTGGAGTTAGGTCTGGCTACATGAGACTAACGAAAGATCACAGGGGTTAAAATCTGTCAGAGCTACAAACACCTTAAAATAAATTGGGCCTGATATTATTGTCACTTTTGAACCAATTTGAGGTGTCAGAGTGACAGACTAATGTACTCCAGAGTTCTACTTTAAATCTTTTTGAAGTATTGACAATTAGGGCAGCACAGATCCAGAATCATTATCATAGACTTAGTCTGTAAATGTAAACGCTTTAATATAAAGCTCAATGTAAAAGAGATCTACAGCAATAGCTTTTTACCATTTAGTAAAAAGTTTAGTGTGTTGTTAAATGTACAAAATGCATAAATGCAAATGGTACATTTATGAAAATCAGTTTCTTTGTCGTCACTCATGATGTGATTCATTCTAAGTGCACTTCACTGCCGACCGTCGCGCTGCAAACAAATTACAGATTAGACAAAATTAAGTTGTTTTGCGGTGTACACTCATTGCCGCATCCATTATCGCTCTCTCTCTGTGTGTGTGTGTGTGTGTGTGTGTGTGTGTGTGTGTGTGTGTGTGTGTGCGCGCGCTCAGCAAAGGCGAGGGAGTCCAGTTGATACAAACAGGCCCTCCATGTGTCTGAGCAGGCTTCATATGATTCCCCCTGCTCCTGGGATTAACAAACCTCTCTCCATGTCGTGTTGAACTCTTTCAAATCCAGCTGGTTCTTGGTTCTTTTGCTGCTTTTACTTTTAGCACTGGTTTAGTTCAGCACAAAGTCCAGAACTGAATCAAACTCGAGTATCCTCTTCCTTCAGTGACTCTCTTCCCGCAGCTCACAGGTGTGGCTAATTTACTGCTGCGTTCAAGTGCTATCGGAATAATCGGAAAAATGAAATTCCGACTGGGAAAATTCACGTGAACAGCCCGGTCGGAATATTTTGCGACACGAGTTGGCGTCATATGACGCGGTAACGGGGCTGGTCTAAACATTGGGTTTTCAGGGACTTTTTTATATTTATATAGGCCTAATTTATTTGCTCACATGTAATGTGTAATGTGTTTCTAACCGTTAGTTTGAACAACATTGCAACTCGGAAACTGGGACCATCTGAGGAGCACGTGAACGCAGCATACCTCCTCGCCTCTCTCGAGGGTGGTAAAGGGCTGTTCTGTGTTATTTAATTCCTTTCTCTCCAGTCTGCTACAATACGGCCGCCTTTACACTACATGGTTCAAGTGACCCAATTCCGATTATTTTCCTCTCATGTGGCACAGATCGGATATGTATTATGAACGTGTAAGCAGGAAAAAGGCACATGGGATTGGATATTCTCAGATCCGATTCAGGCCTCATCCATATGTGGAAATAAATCAGTGTCAAATAATAAGTGTCTGTCATCTAAGCGGACAGATCGGATATTCCCCATGTAGTGTAAAATGTGGCATAAATGCACATATCGGATATGGATCACTTTTAAAAGTAGATGCAAGCAGGTGTCAAAAAAATCGGATACAGGCAACAAATCGGAACTGGGCATCAAATGCAACATACTAACCTGACTTTTTTTCACTTTCTTCGACATGCTATACTACGACTTTATTCAACATACTCTACTTTGTTGTTTTTTGTTCACATACTAGCCCATACTGTGACTTTTTTCACTTTTTTGCAACATACTATATTACTTGTTTGACTTTTTTTTTGACATTGTCTGATCTATTTATTTAATTCTGAACACTTATGGTCTCTATACAGCACCTTCAAAGTGTATTAATGTATTTCTTAAAATAAAATAAAAATGTAAACACTACATGGGGGCTTTTAAGGCTACTATTGCATTATGGATGGTCAAACTGGGCCCGTTCTCCATATAATCAAGTTATCTAGATTAGAATGTTGACGATTCGACAGGAGTCTGGTTTTTGTACTTCTATTTTAAACGAGAACATGCAGGTTCATTTTAAAGTCTCCATCATCTGTAATTATCACAATTAAATTGTCATAATGAAACCTACCAATACTTATACATGACAACATTAAAAAGAACTGATAATCATGAAAGTAAAATAAAAGTTTGTAAACAAAAAAGAACCCAAATTCAATCTGAGATCCTGTGAGAGAAAAGGCATAAACTGTAAATTTGACATTATAATAGGAATTTGTCATTTGAACACTAAATATATGAAATTATTAACTGCAGAACTCAGTGTTCTGAAAATTGTTTGTGCAATTAAAGCTGCTTTTAAGAGATATTAGAACGTAGGGATTCATTTTCATAACAGGCGTTTGGTTATCACCTAAAAGTTGCTCGTCCATGGGGAGAAGCTCACACGTCATGCATCAACATCACTCGTAGACTAAATGATGAAAGTGATGAAAGTGTGGAAACACTGGAATTCTGCTCATGGTTTCAACTCTCCACTAACTTTATTTCAAATTAAGATCGCACTGTTACCTAAGATAACTTCATCCAGGATTTACAAATTAATACTCAAACTGCTTTCAAATAACCAAATTAGCTGTACGAGAATAAACAGGATTAGTTTACCCTGCTATCTGCTTGTTGGTCTGAATTAGTGAAGCTCCATGTGAAGAACACTGGACATGTAGTTTCTCCAGGACATGATTCAGTACCTGACTGAAACACTAGAGGGCATCAAGCTGCAGTGAAACACAGCAGAGGCCTACAGAAGAGTTGATTGAAATCTGTTGGTTAAATGATGATGGAGTGTGGACTGGTAGCTGGAGAGGTGCCAGTTCACCTCCTGGGCACTGCAGAGGTACCCTTGAGCAAGGCATCGAATGAAAAAAATCAGAATGAAAAAAAACAATTCCCCAAGGGGATAAATAAAGTGCATTATTATTATTATTATTAATAACATGTTTGTTTTTTTAAAGATCCACAGTTTTGACAAATTGTTTTATTATTATTTATTTCATATTTATACACTCAAAACACTGGTTATATATATTTACAACATAATCAGTCATTCACACATTCTCTCAGTCACTCTGTCATGACAGCACATCAAAACTAACATTCATTCAGATGTGCAGTGTATTATAATATATATAATATATTATTCACATAGAATTTTAAATATTATTACAAGATGCTGTTTGAGATGTAAGCTATTACTGTATATTATTGCTTATACTGTGTCACTAATCCAGGAACTCTGTGTTTATCGTACAGTTTGAATGTACGGACATTTGCTTATGAGTGCATATATGCGTTTGTATACATCATCACAGAGTTCATCCATCGTTTGGTGGACCCATATACGTCCCATCGTTTCTCCGGCTTGCAGCGCCGGTACAACCATCCCTCTCTGTCCATCTACTTGCCGTTCTTATGTTTCTTCTGTTGGAACTTCCTGAAATGGGTTTGGATGGTTGCAGCGGCCTTCTCAACTTCAACAGGGCTGAGCGGAGGAACATCGGGCATAGTGCACGTCCCATTGCTGGCGTTGGAGTCTGAGCACGACAGGACACAGGGGACAGCCAGAGAGGCTGAGGCAATCGCCATGGAGACATAGTCTGTAGCAATGATTAAGTTCAAACACATGGTTTTCATATTAGCCTGGGTTCAAGTGGGCTGTTTGTCTGGTTAAAGTTAGATTTGACATTTGATTTGAATCAAGTAACTTTAAGATGAATTCATGTGGCATAAAAAATAGCAGTGTTAATTAACAGTGTTACTTACTCTTTCTATACACGCCTATGCTGTTCCTCCTGAAGCCATCAAACTGTGAATGAAACAGAATAGCTGTGTGTTAGAAGACACACTCACTGATGCACAGAGGCAGAAAAAAAAGGACAAGATACATGAGATACCGGTCAGATATGACAATTATCAATGTTACAACCTATTTAACACTTATTTTAACAAAGTGTAAATCACTTACAGCACCTTTAACATCACCCTAATCACATTTTGATTAAAAAAAAACCTGTGTTGATATAAAACCTGATTTATATTGGACACTGACATGCTGGATGAGAAAACCACAATGTTATGGTTGGAGCAAAAAACACACAGCACTTCATCCACTAGTGTATTTCTTCTATTCTAATGTTGAAATATGCTTTATATTTTTCAATACAAATAAAATATACACGCCTATGCTGTTCCTCCTGAGGCCATCAAACTGTAAATGAGACAGATTAGCTGCGTGTTAGAAGACACACTCACTGACGCACAGAGGGGGGAGAAAAAGGACAAGATCCATGAGATACCCGTCAGGTATGACAATTATCAACATTACAATCTTATCTGGAACTTGGATGAAACATTGTTCTCATACCACTGATGGTACAAAATCACATGCAGACAGATAGTCACACAGGCGCTTTTGCTAAGTTCTTCAACTCAACTGTACAAAATGTGCAGCGCTTAAGGAATGACTGTTCAATGTACATGTGTGACTGCACCGTTGTGTGTGTGTGTGTGTGTGTGTCCTTTCTATCTACATCTACAGTTAGAATAATGACCTCAAACACAAATCCTCTTGATTGGGATTACTGCTCAAGCAGAGCAGCAGCAGGGAAGCCAGAGGCTGAGGCCTGGACAAGCTTACCCGTCAGTTTGGCTGTGTGCCTGTGTTCAGTCCCACACAGCGGCTCCATGACCTCCTCAATGTGGTACACTCTCTTTTACCAGAGATGTTAAGGTGAATCTAAACTGGGGCCAGTCTGTCTTTCTTTGCCTCCGTTTTTTTTTTTTTTTTTTAAATCTCCCTGCTTGCCTTATGGACATTTCTTGTGGGTGAATGTGTTCATTCACCTTCTCATGTCAGCACCTGTGTCCTACCAAAGCTCCTCTTCCATCTCTTTGCCTCTTGTTTGCCTTTCTGTTTGCCACCTTCATCTTTATAAAGCTGTACGTCAGAAGTAACCTTTAAACCACTTACATCAAACCTCAAAGAAAAAAAGGCACAAACAGTGAACTACCGTTTTTTTTTTGTGTGGGTAGGATGTCAGAGGGGAGCTGTTTGGACTGAAATGTGCTTCTTGATTCAGGAAGTGAAAGCCTGATGAAAAGCCAAATAACTGAAGTTGTGAACAGTGCTGATCTTTATTACTTATTGATTCACTGACATTAATTCACTGCGAGCCAAAAGGTTATTGTTTAACTGAAGCACTCAACTTTTTTTATTTTTTTTATCTGGCTGTTGCTGTTTGAGTGCAGAGGCACCAAAAGTAATCTCCATCTTGTAAATCTTTCTTTCTTTCTTTCTTTCTTTCTTTCTTTCTTTCTGTCTGTCTGTCTTTTCTTTACAGTCCTCCTTTATAAGACACTATAAGAGACAGACATGTGACCAAACTTACATGCTCACATGCTAAGTCAAGATTGACTGTTGAACTTTCCACATGCTCTGTCTCGCCATTAGATAACAGAAGATTCAAAAGAGATAATTCATGAGTAAAAAAAATTCCAGCCACACCGGCAGGAGAAATCCAGATCAAGTTACTTGTCTCCTTTTTTTTTTTTTTTTCTCCAAAAACTACAATTTCATCCAGTGAAAATGTAACTCTGAGAAGACTGCAGTGGAGCTACTCAACACCCAGAAGAGAGGATGTGGTTATAGTGGATGACGCAGTCATGTGCAGAATGTGTCATATTAGCTGTAAGGAATCAATCGCTTTGGTGCATCAGCATGGCGTGCAATGTGTGTGTGACAGCAACTGTGCTGAGGTGCAGATCTCATTACAACTAACCTCATCTGCTTTGCTGCTCCTCCGACTGTGTGACACTGAGTGAACCTGCCAAGGCAAAGGCTGGGACACCATATAAGGCATAGGATCCTGTTGCCGTGCAAATCGCACCCCTATCTGAAAGTGAAAAGGAGTTTGGGTTAGAGGTGCCAATGTGTGCGTCAAAGCGTGCAACATGACGTCATCACTCAATCTCCCACATTACTCCCCACATTTACTTTGAAGAAGAAGAAGACATCCTTTATTACTGTAATCCCAGGGGGGGAAATTAAAAAGCTTCACTCCATTATTTCACACATTACACACAGGCCCGAGATACACACACATACAGGACCTATACACGCGCATTAAATGGAGAACTGTCACAACGAGGGGGCTGCCAATGGACGCCGTAGTTCAAGGACACCTCTGCAGTGCCCAGGAGGCGAACTGGCACCTCTCCAGTTCACAGTCCGTACTCGGCCCGGACAGGGACTTGAACCGGCGACCCTTCCAAAGCCAAGTCCCCACAGACTGAGCTACTGCCGCCCAAACATAGCAAATAAATGTAAAAACCATTACATTTTCAGTACAGTTTTAAGTTTCTTGGTGATGCTTGTCTTTTTCACTGCTGATCTGGTAAATATGTGTTTATAAATATGAGTATTAGATGTTACAGAGATGTAGCAGCACATTTTTTTTTCCAATAAGTGTTAAATAGGTCTACATTCAGACAGCCATCACTGATATAGAGTGTTTTGTCAGTAACGTGGGTCCTCTGCTCTGCAGTATACAGAAAAGACATTTTCTGGTTTCCACTCTCATCCAATCAGAAAAGAGGATTCCAGAAATGTATTTTCTGTTTACTGCAGAGCGGAGGGACTGGGAGATCCACGTTACTGACCAAACACTCTGTATCAGTGATGGCTGTCTGAATGTAGAGCTATCTAACACTTACTTTAACAAAGTGTAAATCACTTACAGCATCTTTAACATCACCCTGATCACATTTTGATAAAAATATATTATTTTGGACAATGACATGCTGGATGAGAAAACCACAATGTTATGGTTGGAGCAAAAACACACAACACTTCATCCACTAGTGTATTTCTTCTATTCTAATGTTGAACTATTCTTTATATTTTTCAATACAAATAAAAATATTTGTATATTGAATCATATATATATATATATATATGACTGAATATTTAAAGTAAACAGAACATTAGCTTAACACACTTAATACATGTTCAATCAAATTTCCCAAAGTATTAATAATTTCTATTTCTATTCTATCAATCACTATAATCATCTTACCGACTCTACGACTTTGACCACCATATACATGGCTGTTAGCATGGTGATCAACATCTTGACCACTATTCCTTCAGTGTCTCTATAAATCCTTAATGTTCTCCTCGGTTTTCGATAATTTTCCTCAGTCCTGCTGAAGGAACAGATCCGAGCAATCAGGAATGCAATGCAGGGCTGCTCAGGGGAAGGACAATTGAACACACGCTGTTCGAGTATGTTCACTCAGACAACTATCCCAGGTACACCCAAACACACATGCATAAACATGCACACACAATTTATTCTCACAGTCTCTGACACACGAGGGTAAGACTGCTAAAGAGCTTTGCAGGACAGAAATAGAGAAGCAGTAATCTTTTCCTTTGCACAACACTTATCCCTCAGGTGTACTTTCACCTCTCCGGCATAAGAGACATATCAGGTTTGATTCTTATTTATTTTAATCCCATGTTGGATTAAAACAAGAGAATAAACCTTGCTGATAATTTGCTTTATATTTTATTTTATTTTCCTTCTAGTTCAAATGCAGTGGTGATTATACAAGCATGTGTTACACAGGTGTGAATCAGGGGGAAGTTCCCAAACTAGTTGACATAGTAGCATTTTCTAATGAGGCACCCTTTATGAAGTTATCAGTTATAAATCAATAACAAGAACACATTTGGGGTGGTCTGGTTGTGAAAAATCCCTTTGCCTGGTATTCATCCTTTTTATCTTGGTTCTAAATGTTGGTACATGCTCAATATGTTGTTAATAAATGGATTTTGGTCCAGATCCTTCACAGCCAAGTCACACAATCCAATCAATCAAAGGGATTTTTCACAACCTGGCAACCCAACAGTGGCTTTCATTAATGGGTTTTAAGCATCTTATTAAAAAGTGCAACCAACATATAAATAGATCAACAAAAGATGGCTGCTTGATTTCACTAAGATTGAAATATGGCTGATTAACTTTGGGATGTAAAAAGTATGAATCTGAATAAATAAATAAATAAATAAATGCATTAAACTCAGACTAATTATTGAAGACTCAAACTGCTAATCTCCTCTTGTGTTTATGATTGTGCTGTTTATATGCACTTTATTGGTAGGCCCTTCCCACTGATATTGGAAAAATTTGCTCCATATAAGAAGGGAAGAAGGGTGAAGAAATTGGAAAGAAACTTTGAATCCACCTGGATTTACAAATTTAAAACCAGCATACATGCAGCAAAGGAGGTGACAAAGGTTAAATCTAGTCTTTCTTTTTACTCCCATTACATATAAGGATATTTAGAATACACATTTTGTGCTATTTTTTGTAATTCATGTATGAACCCATGATTTATGTGTGTGTCCAACAACCACACTTGTTTTGGGACAATAAAGTTGAAGTTGAAGTACAGGATATTGTGTTTAGCTATAAGTACTCAGGGATGGGCTTTCTAGGAAAATAAATCAAAGGTGATGCTGGAGGGAACAGGTAAAGGAGAATAAGCTCTCTATGAATAAAAGGGAGCGTCAGAACGCCAGTTATGTATTGGTTGTAATCAGACCTATATCTGAGAGATGCCACATAACTCAGGGTTTGTGTGCGTCATTGTCTGGAGCCTCGCCTCTGACCCCTGCAGAGCAACGATTATACTTTGTGCAGGTGACTGTGGACGCTTTTCACCAGGTTCTGCACTATGAAAGACGTCTGCTGTTATCTGAGCATCAAGTATGTCACGTAAAGAAGTTTTACATGCGTCTTGAGGAGTGCTGTGAGTCTGCGTGCCTGTGACTGATGTTCATTTTGTTCTTGTGGGATTAGATAGTCGTGCAGGAATGTGTGTTATCACCGAACAGACAGGTATAAGAGCTCTCCTGACAGAGAGACACAACCACAGCGCTGGTGACAGACAAAACGTGAAGGATATTTCTTTTACCAAGCAATTGTATGAGATACAGGTAAGAACATTATGGTTTTTGTACAACTTCTACTAAGGAGCACATAGCACTATTACAGAGATATTGAAATATTTGTATTAGCATTAATATATTTGTCTTATCTGAGAAATGATACATGTTGCATGAGGAGAAATGTTTTTTGTGTAGAAGTAGGTGTGTGTACATCCAAATAGATTTGGGCAAAAAGATTTACAGCTCATGACTGAAAAGGCAATGTTCTTCTTTTTTCTCTTATTTCAGAAGAAATATAAATTAAATCTGTGACGTATGTGCGTTAGACAATACAAGTAACACTTTACAATTAGGTGCACAAAAAGCTAAATCATTACACAGGAGTAAATCAGGAACAAATTATAGTAATAAACACGTTCATGATTAACTTACATGCATGCTTACTTAACTTACTGACAATATAGTTAAATAGTATAGCTACTTAAAACAGACTGCTAGGTACTAGGTTTATGAATCTTCGTGTATAATAATTAGTTCATAGATATATTAGAATGTGAAAACTAAATGCTTGTGAACACTCGTGAATCCTGACGAACTCACAAAATCACTAATTAATGATTACTTAATTAATTAACTAACTATTAATTACTCAAGCTAAGTCATTATTATTACTCACTTAGTGTTAATCTTCTTTTAGTTCACAAATGACACAAGTCAAAACATTATTCATATCACATTTTACCTAAAAAATTCCCATCTGTGTCACCTGTGATTTAACCACTGGTGGAGAGGAATTACAGTAAGTACATTTTCTCAAGTACTGTACTTAAGTATAATTTTATACTAGTACTTTACTTGAGTATTTTCATGTATGCTACTTTATATTCGACTACAATTCAGAAAGAAATATACTGTTTACTCTACTACATCGATCTGACAGCTGGAGTTACTAACTTTTTACAGATTAAAATTTTACATGTGTTACATTTTGTTGTGTAGCAAAATGTTTGAATCCTCTCCTAACCCCTTAGCAGTAATACTGCAAATACTTCCATCAGTGGACCTCAATCACCAGTGTGTTACCTCACAATAGTGACTTAAACAGCCATTTATTTAAATGAAAATCTTTGAGATTATTACTTTAAGTGGGGGTTTAAATGCATGACTTCCACTAATGGAGTATTTTTACATTGTGGTATTGCTACTTTTACTTAAGTAAAGGATCATAGTACTTCTTCCAACACTGCATTTGTGTAGTGTTAGCTAATATATATATATATATATATATATATATATATATTAATTACACTTAATTACATAGTGACACTTGTGAGCTATAAATGATAAATTAACTTCTTCCTTACTTTCACCAACCTTATTTTTAACATCTGCATAAAAGTAAAATCCCAGCAATGAGGTAGCCACTGCTCAGCACGGGAAATCAGCTAAACTCAAAACTAAGCTGAATCTCAATTTTGAGCTATCAGTGGTGTGCTTTATCTTTCTGACAGTCTCATGATCTGAGGAGAAGCCACTATATCAGCATATCATGTTCAGTCTGTCATGGTTCAGGTTTAATTCTAGTGAAAAGAAAAATGAAACAGAAAGGAGAGTCTTGCTTCAGTGAAGCATTTCAAGAAGATAAAAGTCTGAACAAACCAGCTTTCTTGTACTTTCCACAATGTCCCCTGAGACAGCAGGCTACCTAGTACAACATACTCACATCTATTGTAAGTAGGACAATAGAGGTGTTCACATTTACATTAGTGGTATTATTAGGCCAAAGAAGTGCCCAGGTATTTTCGACTGTTATGCTGCCTTTTGTATGCCAGTAATGTTTATGTCATGAATTTTAATCACAGGTTTCCAGTCACCACTCCACATAGTGATGTGGCTGACCAGAGAAGAAAAACTCATTTAAAACGGAGAGGAGAGACACTCAGCTGGATTCATCATGCCAGTCAAGCTTCCTAAGAGGCTGAGCAGCAAAAAGAAAAGTATGTTTCCTTTTTGTTTTTCAGGGGGGATATTCTGAGAGAAAACTCTGAGATCAAAGTTGTACATTTACATGAGAAATACGTGGTGTGTCATACACATAATATATGCAAGTACAATTTTAAATATTCTTTTTTTTTTTCCCATTTTCAACAAAAACAAAAACTTCAATTAATATCAAGAATGTGTATGTGCTTTAACTTTGCATAAGGATTTTCCAAAGTATAATTAGAACATTTTTACCATTTAAGTCAAATTAAAGAAATGATGTGGCTTTTTTTTCTGATCATATGGCATGTTTTTCTACATTTAACTCCTTTAACTTCG
>JAOVVB010054009.1:0-14589 GCA_028570985.1 Heterobranchus longifilis
GGAGACTTGCTCCGCCATATGAAGGGCTGTATCATCAATATTACTTCCTTTTTTTTTTTCTCTCCTCCTTCCACCTCTCCTGAGTTACCTGCATGTTTCTGACACGTGCTGACTCTGATGAGTTCCAGCTACTATCTGTGTGCTCTTTCAGTTTTATTTATTTTGGTTTCACATTTTGTTTCACAGGCATTTCTCACATCGACAAAGGGATCTCTTTTTAATCCAGGCTCCAGTCTTCCTTTCTAAGAAAACAGTTTCTCCATAGTAATGCATATTAAATCTTATAAATAAATAGATACAAATTATTTTACACTTTATTTGTAAAGGCGATTAAGATGATAGCGACTCATAGTTTTGCCAGATTTCTGTCCAACACATTGTTTAAAAAAAGAAAAAAAAAGAACCAGGGTTCAACTCTTTTTTTTCCCACTAGCCTGGTCGGGTAAGTGGGTCAGAAATCTACTTGCCCAAAATCAGTTTTTACTTGCCCCTACACATTGTTTTATTTATTAGCAGTGATCAAATAACAACAAAGACTAAAGTTAATTGTCAACTCTCAACAGAGATGAGAAGAAAGCGAGATATCTCTGTAGCTACTTCCATAATCTGCTCTGGAAAAAAAAAGTGTTTTAATTATTTTGTTTACTACTTGCCCAACTGGACAAGTGAGTTGCTAGATTTTCTTGTCCGACGTGGCATTTTACTTGCCCTAGGTCATTGAGCAATCCTTATTGTTGAGCCCTGGAAACATACAATTATTTTCAGTAAGTTATTTTAGAAGGCAGCATAAAATCCGATGGTCCTTATCCTGACATTGTTGCTATACGGGAACTATTTAACACGCAGCAACACAAATCAAGGCTAGGTGTGCGCTCTTTCTTTAGCATATCAGGTTCTAATAGTTGATTGCCTGTTTTAAAGAGAACACCTCAGGCTCTTTCTTCCAGTCCTCCTCACTGATTTTTAAACCCCTTGTCCTCCTTTTCCCTCTTTCTCTCTCCCCAAATTGTTTTGATAGCTGAATGTGCTTTTTGAAGCAGCTTGTCCACATACGTGTGGTGTGCAGTGTGTCCTGGCCTAACTGTTTCTGTCTTGTGCTGTTTTACCTTTTTATAGGGTCCACTCTGAAACGACTATGTCTAGGCAAAGAGCGCAGTAGTAGTAACTATCTCATTTATTTTCTTACTCTCTGTCTTTCTTACTCTGTCCTCACTATTTTACTCTTCCTTATGTTTGTATGTGTGCACTTTATTTTCTCTTTTTTGTGTTCCGGCACTTGCAAAAATGTTGCAGTTTAATGTTGAAAATGTGGGTACTCTACAGATTGTTTGCATTAATTTACGTTTGTTGTTGTTTTGCATGGCGATGTCAATGTCTTGATTGCTGAATTTTGTCATTGCTTGCATATCAAACATTTCCTTTGTCTATAATTACTCATGAAAGTCATTCATGTTGCAATCCTTTGGCTGCTATGTTGGCAAAATATGTCACAGTATATAAGTTGTGTACACAACAACAAAACCATTAGGACGAGTCATAAAGTTGGCTTTCATGAAGGTGATATTATAGGTTCATTGTGTTAAAAGTGCCTTCAATTACGCCATACAGCAGCCAATTGATTTGACTGTCATTTTTTTAAAACCTGCCAGATTTTTAAGACCTTTTGTGTCTTTTTAGGGTCTTCTCTCAACACCACTGCAGCTCAGACCGCCTCCAGTCAGACAGCGCCGTCACTCGCCACAGCCACGCCCTCGCCATCTCCCCAGCCAATCACGCGACTCGCTCAGGTCCAGACCAACAACAGCAACAACAAGAGAGGCACGTTCACCGACGATCTTCACAAACTGGTCGATGACTGGACGAAGGAGACCGTCGCGGCGGCCAATCAGCCACGGCCCTCCCTCAACCAGATCAAACAGCAGAGACGCCAGCAGGACCTGGAGGGCAGAGCGGCACCCGTGGGGGCAGCTACACACGAGGTATTCGAAATGAGAGATGTGAACTCGGGGATAGATGATAAAGGATCTTTGATCTCTGACATTTGAGGCGGTCTTTGTACAACAACTCCCTTCTGTTTCAGATGAAATGCCATGCTGGTCCCCGCAAGTTGCAGCTGCCTCTTTCCTGCCCCCTGACTGCTGCTTTAGGCCCCGGCACAACCCTAGCTCCCAACTCCTCAGCAATGCTCCCTCCTGGGTACCTTTTGCCAACGGGCTCCTATGGCGGGATGGTTCCTGGTCCTCTTTACCCGCAGCAGTGGCCTGGCATGCCTAGTCCTGTAGGGTCCGCGGGGTCTGTAGGCCTGCTTGGTGCTGCAAGAATGGTGCCCTATGGCACAATGGCAAACCCAGGGAGCCAAGCCTACCCTCTGGTCATGCACGACCCCGAGAACGGCCCCTGTCCGAAAACCACTAGGACTACCTAATCTGCTAAATAATATTTGTTGTACGGGCACGACAGTCCAAATCCACTCCGTTCTGTTTCACCAGAGCCACACATGTACATAACGTGATCTTGTAAATAACATGACGCAAGTGTTGCTATTCTTTATACAACACCTATATCTGTAGTTAATTTGTGTGTGCGTGTGTGCGCGCGTGTGTGTGTGTACATGTGTGTGTATACTATACAGTACGTGTAAAGTATGTATGTCTGATGCTTTTTGGCTTTGGTTTTGACTAAACTCTAGCCATACAAGACAATTTGTCTGCAGTCACGAGAAACATATTTCACTTTATTCTTTATTACTGCAGTTTTCACATTGATTTTTTGCCTTTCTCTGTGTTACGTACACTTTAAACACTACATTGGAATCCAAATACCAGTGGTTTGAGATACAGTAACGGGACAGTATTTATGATGAAGACGTGAAGGAATGTGGTGCCTTGAACATTGATTTATAGATTATTTTTTTCTTCTGTGAAACAAAGCATGTCTGCATCCAAGTTATTTTATTTGATGGTAGCTTGAGTGCAGTCTCTCCTTTTTTTTTTTAATGCATTACAGACACTTTGTTTTTGGTTTACATATGAATGCCCTTGTAGAACTGCACTATTAACACAGTATATGCTCTTATTTAAAATAATAAAGTCATGTTTTAACCCTTGTTTACTTTCCACCCCTGTGACAGATGGATTGCCATAGTGGTGAGATGTACCGTTGCCTTGCAGAAACAAATGGTTAATGTACGACTGGTGAGAGAAGGAAAAAAAAATAAAAATTACGCCAGCAGCCAAATCCACTCTTTCAGGTCAAAATGGTTCAGTCGGACACAGCCTCTTTTTGATAGGACAACTGAAGCGTTGGACGGCACAAGAGTTGGCAGTGTTGTAGCCTTGTGCTCAGAGGAAAAGGCGGTGTCCAGAGCCATATATACTGTACATACCGGTAGTTCTTTCTACAGTATATGCCTCTGGTAGTGTTCTGATCAGAATGTAGCAATTAATATGTGAAGGCTTTGAGGCTTAAAAGTGCAATTTAACCCCTCCACAAAGCTTTGATCGTGGCCTTGCCACAAGCCTTATCTCTGATGTGTGCAACAGGAGCAAGCTGAAAAAAAGTTGAACAAAGTTACAAATCAACAAGAAGTTACCGGGCAAAGTATAAACATTACAAACCACCAAGCAAACAAAGTCACTACTGCTAAATGTTTTCAACTTGGCTGTCCTATTACTCAGCATACATGATATGTGAAACGTTTTGTGCAATCACCAGTCTGATGTTCTTAAATGATTTGATGTTTGAAGCTTGATTTTTTTTAATTTTTTTTATGCTGCTATCGTCTGAGGTGATTCCACTGTACAGTTAAAAGCATTATATTCACATAAGATGGTACTTAAATAAAAAGAAAAGTCCTCAAATTAAATTAACAAATGAGACTCATACAAATCTATGGAAGCACATTTTATTCACAAAAGGGAAAAAAAAATAGATGCCTTATCTCAATTCTGAGAAAATGCCTCGTAATTATGAGATCTCAAAATTACGAGATCTTTTCTTGTAGTTACGAGATAGTAACTCATCATTGCGACATAAGGTGTCGAATGTTGTTTTTCTTTTTGTGAATGTAATGGGCTTCTGTGCAAAGCAGTGTTATTGCCTTGTTGAAATTTTGATGTTTATTTCCCAGGTTGCTTTGGATGACAGCCTTTTTTTTCCAGTAATATATTGCAAAATTCAAATGATACTTGATGCGGGAGATTTGCACAACATATAGTCTCCCTTAATTGTAACCTGTGTTTCAGAGTTTACTACACTGTATATAGTGGGTTTCACCGCCTGTACTTTTTTATCACTGACAAGCATGGCCAACTTTTCATGTTCCACAAAGCAAAGATAAACAATACAGCTACAACGGTTCAATATATCGCATCTCCACAACACATTTGAAAGGTTTCAGCTACCCGATTCTGCCAAGCTGTGAATTGTACAGTTTTCTTGTAGTTTATATTTGTACTTTTTTTTTTTTTGACTGTTTAGAGGTGATGGTGGTGATGGTGGAGGGGTTGCTTTGATGTATATTATTCCATCAATTCGGTTTGAATTGGACTTTTATAGGATATTATGCAGAGTCTTCTGCTTTGGTAAATACTTCCAGTAGTAAGAGATTTCTGTTCTCTGTTACTCGTTTTGTTCCATGTCCTTCGCTGCCAACTCATGGTGAGCAGAGGAAGGAATAACTAGTGTTGGCATATTCATTTGGATGCAGTGATCAAACAGAGGAGCTGAGATGCACGGAGAAGGAGGAGGAGGAGGAGCAGTCCTCTGCTCATCTCACTTCTCTCTGGACAACATTGCCCTCTGCTGAATCTGCTCTGATTGTCAAAGGCTTGTATTCAAACTGTGTGGGATAATTGCTTCTGCCTGCTGTATGTCCCACTGCATCACCCCACCCTACCCTGCTGCATTCTAATCACAGACTGTATGTTGAGAGAGAAATAAATATTATTTTGTGCTTGATGGTATGTTTCATTGTGGTTTTTTTATTGCCTTTATTTATTTCTCAAGGCTATATCATATTAAAGGTAATTTCTAATTAGCTACAAGCTTATGCAGCATGGAGTCAAGAGAAACAATTAGAATAAATTAAACCAATACATTAAAAATATAATAAATACATAAATAGAGGATGTTCTGGTATTGTATTGTTCTGATACCAGAAGTGTTTGGAGATTTATTTGAAAGCATGGCATGCACTCAGGTCAGACTTGATGTTTTCACATGAAAATTAGAGAAATGCATGTGAAAATATTACAAAGATTTTTTAGACGTTGGTAACATGCACTTTCTGCAAGACTGAACAAGAAGGTATAAATGCATCTGTTTCATGGTATTTTATGCCCAGATTGTATTACATTTTAGAAAGAATTATATATTGTGCAAAACAAGACATGCAATTATTATTCAAGGTAAAAATATCACTTATTTTGAATGTAATGATAACAGTGTATGTGCTATTGTTAACTTATTTATCTTATTAGGGAAATATCATGTTCATAAAGTTAAATATTTTAATTCAACCCCATCTTTTAAGTTGTTTTTAATTTAAATTGAATGTTATTTTGAGTATCTTACATTTGTAACAAATAATAAATGCATGCCGGTTGCTAAAATGATTGTCTGAAGAAGTCTGTCAACAAAATGATTCTATTTATTTTATTTCCTATTTATTATTATTATTATTATTATTATTATTATTATTATTATTATTATTATTATTATTATCAATAATAATAATAATACTATGAATATTCATATTCCTATTATTATTATTATTATTATTATTATTATTATTATTATTATTATTATTATTATTATTATTATTATTATTATTTATATTACTTTCTGGTGTAGCCAATATTTGTCTTTCTTTGTTAATTGAACTAGTATGACTGGTTGTTGGTACATTCATCTTTGAAACAAAGCCACAGATTCGCAACATTCAACACGAAACAACCACCCGTGGGAAAGTATCGGTCGAGTTGGTTTGAAAAATATATTTTTTAATAAACTCTCCGAACAGAATATAATTTATATTATTATGAAATATCTGTTAAAATGTGCATACAGACTATTTCAATGCTAAAGAGCCGAGAAATAGACCCTGCTTTGTGTGGCGAATGTGTCAACCCGCGTCTACGGCGTAACGTTACAGCAACGGTTGCCCCTTTTGTTCAACCGAGTTCCTGAATTATTCCCAACACAATGCAATGATCGGGATATTATAATGTTTTATAAACACATTTCACTGTAACGTGCGCGTCCTGCGAATCTCGCCTGGGATTATCTAATGAATTAAAAATCGATCTGCAACCCGTCGGAGCTGGTGTGAGGTTTCCGAAGCACGCAGTCTTGAGGAACGTGGAGTAGTAAGTGTTTATAACGTTAGTCCAGATCTGTAGTGCTAAACGGCTGAAGGCTGGGTTTTATGGAAAATTGGGTCACATTTTGACAATTAAAGGTGCATTGTTTTGTGATAATTCCCGTCTTAACCCACTGCAGCCTGAAAACACGAAGTAGTAAAGCAGCCCTGATGCATAATAAGCAGGCTATTTTCCTCGTATGGCACATTTCAGGGCTATTTCGCCACAGAGAATGATAATTAATGGGTTGATCGACCTTATCTATTTAATTAAAAAACATACCTGATCCCATATGCTGTAGTAGTGTGATAACCTCACGAAATCGGATGTTATTCTGTCATTTTGCTGCTCAGTAGTATCATCACAGGGTGAGGTCATTATTGTGGAGGGAAACATTGTAGAAGGTTGAATGGCCATCTAAGTTACAGTGTATCTAACTTTAAACACTCCTGTGTGTTATTTGTCATTAAATATACTAAAAAATACTCTGCAGCCTTTAAGTAACACCCCTCTTTGTGTAGCTAACGTCTTCCCTGTGAATATAGCTACAATTTAGCACGTAAACTAAGCTACTTTAACGTTACTGATCTGAATGAAACACTGGATTAAGATGAACAATTAACCTAAGTAAGCAATAGCTACTTTGTAACATTAACTCCTGAGCAGTAGTTGTATTTTATGTAGCTACAGTATGCTGTTTGTAGTGTATGCTGGTGTTGTTGTTTGCTAGCTGCTGTTAGCTTGCTGGCTAACAGGCTGCAATGTTTCATTGTTTGAGGAGAAAGCATCAGCAAAATGCTACGGCTAACGTTAGCTGGATTTGAAAGTCCTATATGGTTAGTTTGGGGATTATCAAACTACATTTCTTTCTGTGCATGGTTGTGATTTTTAGCCAGAACCCATGGGCTGTACACAAGCTTGAATTTACTGTCAGCTAGCTTTACTGTTATACTGTGTTTCACTGCACGTTAACCGGATATAAGTATAGTTAGCAGGGAACAGAAGCATAAATATTGACCTCAGTTGCACCTGTTACTGGGTAACCAAACATAACAATTTGTTTCCTACTGGGAGTGAGGGACATGATCACGTGACTGCAACATAACAGGTGCACAGTGTGCAGGCACGACTTGTCTAGACTCTAACTGCTACAGCTCAGTGACAGTAGTGTCTGACTAATGTATTGTAATTAAATCTGTGGAATTGATCCTCCTTTTGTGTCCCTCTCTTTCAGATGTAAACTTGAACAGCATCTGTCCCAGCAGTGGCTGTTGGCACAATGGGGCTGGACTTTGATGTAAAGACGTTCTGTCACAATCTGCGGGCCACCAAGCCCCCTTACGAGTGCCCTGTGGAGACATGCCGTAAGGTCTACAAGAGTTACAGTGGCATTGAGTATCACCTTTACCACTATGACCATGACAACCCAACTCCTGCACAGACCATGCCGCAGAAGAAGAGAAAGGGACGGCCTCCTCGCGCCTCACTGGCCGGGTCAGGGGATACGGACGATGGTGGAGGTAACGGAGGTGGAGGACCGGGACACGGGGGGAACACACCGGGTAGCCCCAACCGGTCAGATCACTCTCACTCCCCGGGCAGAGAGACGATGACCTATGCCCAGGCTCAGCGCATGGTGGAGCTGGAGTTTCAAGGACGCATCCACCGCATCAGCATCTTTGAGAACATTGACGTGGTGTCAGAGGAAGACAGTGATGCGGAGGATGCTCCACCATCTGGTACTGGTGGTAGTGGCGGAGGGGTGTGTAACGGTAGTGATGGTGGAGCTGGAGGCAGCGAGGTAGGAGGTAGTGGCAAGGACCGGCCAGATATCCCATCCTCTAATGGCGGCAAATCCACCCCAAAGTCTGGGAAGCATAAGAGTAAAGAGAAGAAGAAGGATGGCTCATCTCATCATCACAGCGCTCAGTCTGGCCCTGCAGTCAAACTCCCAGAGGCGGTGTTCAGAGAACTGGACCAAGAGAGACCTGATGCCCCACCTCGACCATCATCTTACTACAGGTCTGCATTGAAAATGATAATCTGGTTCACTAATAATTACATAGCAGGTATACAAATCAGAATTATTGTAAAGTACATGGCAGGCAGAGGCGGATTAAGGCAGTCAGGGGGGCCCCTAGGCTACTCTTTGTGTCGGGCCCCCTCTTACTCATCATGCTTTACCAGAAAAAAGTATTTTGCCGTGTTTGCATGCTAGGAATATTACATGGCCCACACGCTTACTCTCGGGGTGCACTGGCATAAACACACATTGCGACAGCCTTTACTATAAACAGCAATGCTACAGAAAAAGCCATAGTGCATCTGCAAGCTGGTAACAACTTTTAGTTTTCTAAAACAACAGGTACAACATCTGCACAGAACACCCTGTTTTGTTTGTAAATGTAGGGATTTTATTTAGTAGATCTTGTGTTCTTTCAGCCGCTCTGCTTTTTGTCTTTGTGCTTCACTATCATATTTTAATTTCTTGCCACTATGTTGTCCAGTAGCAGTGACATATTGTGTGAAAAACAAATTGGCATTATGAACCTGGTCACATGATGTGGTCGTTAGGACAGCTGATTGGGAAGACTGGCCCACATCTACCCAATCAGCCAATAGGAGTAAATAGGGGTTTTCTCTAAAGTAAATTTAAATAATCAAAATAAAGTCTGGGGGGTCCCTAGGCTGCAGCCTAGGTCAGCCTGTGCATTAATCCACCCCTAATGGCACATCATTTAAAGATAAAGGCACATTGTGATGGGGTGAACGTACAGAGGAGGCATCTTTTTTATACAGACATTTGGTGAGTCATGAATATTTCAAGCACACATTTACACAGTCAGACACCAGTTTGTTTGCAGTTGTAAAGCTTGTTGTCGTACACATATCAGGAAATGAATTTGACCTCAGATTCCTCATATTATTCTGTCATTATTTCCTCTTTCTACAGAAAGTTGAAGTTGTTGCCAAACCTATACTCCTCCCAATTAATTAAATTTCTTTTCTACCTGTTAGGGCTGCAACTATTAGTCGAATGACAGAAAAATAATCCCCAACTATTTTGATAATCGATTAATTATTAAAGTAATTCTTCATGCAACAATGTCAGAAAATGCTGTTTTCAGCCTATCGAATATGGAGATTTCCTGCTTTTCTCTGTTTTATATTAAACAGAATATCTTTGGACATTTAAAGACATCACCTTGGATTTGAGAAACTGGGATGAACTTTTTTTTTTTTTTACAATTTTCTGACACTTTATAGACCAAACAATAATCGATTAATCTAGAAAATAATTGGTAGATTAAGCAATAATGAAAATAATCATTAGCCCTACTACCCATGTACTACTATGTAATAATATAAACACATTTTCCTCGTTTCCCACTCTGGTGTCCAGGTACATCGATAAGTCTGTGGAGGAGCTGGATGAGGAGGTAGAGTACGACATCGATGAGGAAGACTACATCTGGCTTGACATCATGAACGACAAGCGGCGGCGTGACGGTGTGACACCCATCCCTCAGGAGGTCTTTGAGTACCTCATGGACCGCTTAGAGAAGGAGTCTTACTTTGAGAGCCACAACAAGGTACCTGAACTTGGAAGCTGAGGGGAAAATAATATTTGAACACTGAAACGTATATCGAATGCATCCAACTTTGATCTCCCCTTATCCTCCTCTCCCCCAGGCTGACCCCAGCACCCTAATCGATGAAGATGCTGTCTGCTGCATCTGTAACGATGGAGAGTGTCAGAACAGCAATGTGATCCTGTTCTGCGACATGTGTAACCTGGCAGTGCACCAAGAGTGCTACGGTGTGCCCTACATCCCAGAGGGCCAGTGGTTATGTCGTCGCTGCCTGCAGTCGCCGAGCAGAGCTGTGGACTGCGCTCTCTGTCCCAACAAGGGAGGCGCTTTCAAACAGACGGACGACGCACGCTGGGCACACGTAGTGTGTGCCCTCTGGATCCCAGAGGTAAAGCCACACAACGCTACATGCATTCTTAATCGGAGCTACATAATCTTGCAGATATTGAGGGGCTCTGCATTAGTCTGTGATCAACTGTGGTGCACACAGCTTTCATTCTGTTTCTTTCAGAATCAAATGTGCTTTAATTTTCCGCAGTGGGTTGCATAGGGATTTAACCTTATTAACTGATGCTTAAACCGGTGGTTCTCAAAGTGGGGTCCGGGGACCCACAGGGGTCCTTGAGGGGAGTTCCAGCAAAAAAGGGAATCATTTATTTTCACTGTAATACCATCCATAAGTAACACAATTACAATAGGTTCATCCATTTTATGTAATAAAAAATCTAAAAGCAAAAATCCTATTAGGTGGAGGAACCTGGGACAAAATCAAATGGGGGTCTGTGGCCTAATTTGTGTCAGGTTAGAGGTCCTTGATGTGAAAAAGTTTGAGAACCACTGGCTTAAACAGTCCAGGACTGTAAGGATGATACCAGAATATCACACATATATGTATTGCACATACTGTATATGGATGGTATGAGGTACTGTTTATATCTATTTCTGTAACTACTGCTAAAAAAGGACCACCTAAAAAATCAATATCAGTTTAAGTGTACGCTGTATTTACAATATTTTCACAAATTTACCTTGCCGTCAGACAGCCCTTTTCTTTGGGACTACATTTTCTCAACCGTATAACTTCCGTATTCCTACGCATAAGCACAACTGTGCCATGCACTGTATATGCTGCAGATCAGCTGTTTGTGTCAGAAAGTGCTGTTTCGAGACCAGACTGAAATCAAACTTCACTTTTCTAAAGATTTCAAAGATGGTGCATTCTTGTGTTATGGTTGTATTTCAGTAAGAATATGGAAGTTCTACAGTGGATAAAATGAAAACCACAACTAACATGATAAAAACCCAGATGATCATCAGCATTAATGTACAGTTTAGCAGGGAACAGTCACTTATCTCATTACTACCCTAACCTTTGATAAGAGTGTTGCAATAAAGTGAATTCTGCCGCTTTTCCTCAGGTCTGCTTTGCTAACACGGTCTTTCTGGAGCCGATCGACAGTATTGAGCACATTCCTCCTGCGCGCTGGAAGCTCACCTGCTACATCTGCAAGCAGCGTGGTTCAGGCGCCTGCATCCAGTGTCACAAAGCCAACTGCTACACGGCCTTCCACGTCACCTGCGCCCAGCAGGCGGGCCTCTACATGAAAATGGAGCCCGTCAGAGAGACCGGGGCCAACGGCACCTCTTTCAGCGTCCGCAAGACGGCGTACTGCGACATCCACACGCCCCCGGGATCGGCGCGACCTCTGGGAGGAGTAGGCGGCGCCAGCATGGGTTCGTCTCACAGTGAAGGAGAGCTGGAGGAGGACGACGAGCCCAGCATCGGCCACGATGACGACTCCAAGGGCTGGAGCTCTGAGCGGGCCAAGAGGGCGAAGGCCAAGTCCAGGCTGAAGATGAAAAGAGCGAGGAAGATCTTAGCTGAGAGGAGAGCTGCTGCGCCAGTGGTGTCTGTGCCCTGCATACCTCCCCATAGGTATGTACACACCACATGTTTTACCTGCACTGTATGTGCTCCAAGACACACGTATGCCTGGTAGGGATGTCAAGATAGCAGAAATGTAGTCGTCGATAGCAATACCAGTGAAATTCCACAATCCTCGATCCTCGATATCTGTTATTTGTTATTTTTTTATTTAGCACAGTTCAAAGCATATGAGACCAAATACAATCAACAGAAGAAAGGTGCGGGGTTCAGACAAGAGACCCAGAAGGGCCCATACGAGGCCTCTACTCAGGAAAACTAAATTACAATGTTAACAAAGAAAAAGAAAAAAGAAAACAAAAATCAACAGAAAATGATTGGAAACATACTTGTGAACGCAAACTACAAAAACTGGAGAAAAAACTAAAACAAAACAATAAATCCCATGTACTTCAACATACAACAACAGCAACCAACTATTAAGATTACAAAATGTAACAGTGGCATGTAGCAAACAGAAATGATGGTAACATGTCGCATATTTCAGGATAACAAGGATAACATTTGAATGTGTTGTTAATGAAACAGTAACATGAATTGAAACTCACTCACCTTGAATTCTTTGAATAAATTCAGATGTCTGTCTTTGAGGTACTTTGCTAAGTTGGAAGTGTTACCTCCTTTCGTCTGAAAAGTTCGATGGCGTCGTTTGCATTCTTGTTTTTGCGAATTTCTTATGAATCCCTGATGATCCGCCTCAAACGCAAAGTACTTCCCACAGAAATTCAATTTAATTTCTATGGTACTTCCATACCCGACTCTTACTGTTCCATCTTCGGCGTGTTGTTCTTCTGTGCTGCTTGATGCTCTTCTTCTTCCTTTGGCATTTAACTGCAGACTAGAACACTTGTATGCAGAGTTTTTGTCTACCTGCCACTGTGGCTGGTGTATTCCAAAATCTATCAGACTCTCAATAGATTACCAATGTTTTTTTGGCTGGTAAATGAAGAAAACCTAGCAGCTACTTTTACCAGCATTTGGCTGGTGGTAATTTCCAACCCTGCTTGTAGGCGTATATGCTGCCACCGTCAGATCCAGAAGAACTGCATCCCTGGTACCTACGATACCTGCGGTACTGTAGAAAACCGAGTACTGTCACGTTTTCTGAATTTTGGCATCTTGGTACCGAAGCATCGGTTCTCGTGACACCCCTAATGCCCAGTAACCAAACTGTATATGGATTAGCAGGTTGATTAGAATCAAAATGATCACATACTGTGACGACTTAGGTCCCTGTGTCTTTTACTTGCATACTAATCTGTAGCAGTGCTTTCTGTAAATCACCCTTACCTCCTCCCCATAAGAATAAAGAAAGTTTTACATTTGTGACATGTCTTTACAAGAGTTAAAGTAGAGTTTGTTTCTCTGCAGGCTGAGCAAAATCACCAGTAACTTGACGGTACCCAGGAAGAGCCAGTTCATGCAGCGGCTTCACAGCTACTGGACCCTGAAGAGGCAAAGTCGTAACGGCGTGCCTCTGCTGCGCCGGCTCCAAACCCACCTGCAGTCCCAACGACATATTGACCCGCTCCCACCGCAACCTCCATCGCAGCTCCCCCCGGTGACTTGTGTAATTGTTAAGAAATATTGTAGTTACTGTCATGCCGTTCTTGCCTCATTCAGTCGTCTGACGTGTTTTTGTGGGTTTTGTGCGTGTTGGTGTTGCAGCGGGACAGCGAGGAGAAACAATCGGCTCTGAAGGAGCAGCTGAAGGCGTGGCAGAGACTGAGACACGACCTGGAGAGAGCCAGGCTGCTGGTGGAGCTCATCCGCAAGAGGGAGAAACTCAAAAGGGAGACGGTGAGATACAAATGACCTTTAACTTTGTCACTAACGGATGTCAAAACACAGCAACAGCACCGTTTTTTCTTGTTGGATTCGACTTCTGTGCAGGCAATGAAATACTATCTCAATGACTAGCTGTTTCAGTAATATATTTTCTATTTTTCTACTTTCTTGCAGTCTTTTAATTTATTTCAGTTTAAGAATGAGTCTGTTGTGGTCAGGTCTTGGGGCGTAGAAGGGTTGGTGTGAAACTCTGACACATTTAAGAATCAGCTGCAAAACAGCAATGCATCATTAGCTGTTTTTTCCAACCACACACCACACACATCACATCACATCACAATTTATCAATAGACCAGATCTTTATTTTCACAAAACCTACAGTGTGCCTTGGACTTTTTGAAAGAGACTTGCATTTTTTATTTTTTGAAAGAACATATTCTACCCATGCAATGAGCCCTTCACAAGTTGAAATCATCAATTTTATTTAAGTGTGCCACGCAAAATCTGTACACAGAAAACAACACTTTCCTTCATCGCATATGAGTGTGGGTACATGCATACATTTACATTTAATTTCTGTGCACATACAAAGTTCTTACGACACAGATTTCTCTGTTTATTTATTCAGTCAGCTGGGATACATTGTTAAAACAAAAGTGTGTGTGTGTGTGTGTGTGTGTGTTCAGATTAAAGTGCAGCAGATGGCGCTGGAGATGCAGCTGACTCCGTTCCTGGTGTTGTTGAGGAGTACGTTGGAACAGTTACAGGAGAGAGACATTAACAACTTTTTCACTGAGCCTGTACCGCTGGCAGAGGTAAATGCTCACACACACGCACGCACACACACACACACACACACACACACACACACACACACACACACACACACACACACACACAC
>JAOVVB010054015.1:0-14589 GCA_028570985.1 Heterobranchus longifilis
TATCTGCTGAGCCATTTGGAGGACAACTGAATATACAGTATATCTTACACTGGAAATAGTTTACACTCTTCAAACATACACATGTTACCTACAGTAGGTATTTGTGTCAAAAGCTTTATGTTGTGAAAAAAGTGAGATTAGGACATTTGTGTTTCTTGTTCCTTGATTTGCTATTTTGTAAAGATATTTAGTTTTATTCATTAATTTTATTTTGTTTACTTAATTTATTTTTGGAAATGTCAGAATTTGTACATTATTTTACCGTTTTGCCTGACGACTAAAAAATAATAATTCGGACATTAAGATAAAACAGTTACTCAGTACTTGAGTAGTCTTTTCCCAAATACTTTTTTACTCTTACTGGAGTAATATTTTGGATGACTACTTTTTACTTCTACTTAAGTAATATTATTATTAGAGTAGTACAGCTACTCTTACCTGAGTACAATTTTTGGCTACTCTGCCCACCTTTGATTGGCCACCCCAAATTTTCCATAGTGTGTGTGTGTGTGTGTGTGTGTGTGTGTGTATGTGCCCTGCTTAATGCCAAACGTCTCCTGGGATAGGCTCCCGTGACCCTGTACAGGATAAGCAGTATAGAAGATGAATGAATAAACTCCCAGTAAAGCAAAATATTTCCTGTGGAACACAGCAGCTGCTATAAGTGGTTTGAATGTGTTCAAAGTGTTTTTGGAGAATGTTGATACCTAGAAACTCTGTTACTGCCATAGCAGTCACTCCATAACGACATTTACAGTAAAGTCTGTTACTGCCATAGTGGTCACTCCATAATAAATCACAGGTATGTCATTTATTATGTAAACGTAAACAGTGTAAGCACTGTGGTGAAGCAGGGAAATAACGCTACAGTATAAAACTGCATGAGCAATTTGTGTACAAGAGCCATGAGACGCTTACGTTGTGTGTGGAAAGCTGTTGGTTAAATAGCATATACTGTAGCTGTACAATGATAGGAAGCTGGTGAAATGTACAAAAGTGAAGCTAATACTGATACAGAAGGAAGCCGACAAGCTGTAATCTGAAGAATTGGTGTTGCTTATAAAGTTTCTTATGATCCTCAACAATTTTTAATAATTTTGATCATCTTTA
This sequence comes from Heterobranchus longifilis, assembly GCA_028570985.1. NCBI lineage: Eukaryota > Metazoa > Chordata > Actinopteri > Siluriformes > Clariidae > Heterobranchus > Heterobranchus longifilis. The sequence continues at coordinate 1,111 of JAOVVB010054015.1, forward strand.
TAATTAAAAAAGGATTTGTGTGCATCAAAACTCAACACAAAATCACAATCAAAGCATAAGCTTGCTATATTGATACTAAATTGCATATTTAAATAACCATGAACACAACTGCAGGCTGATGTATCGGTTCTGACAAAACTGTAGGAAATTGGCTTTTTGAAGAAAAAAAATCACACAGGATTTCACGCCTATAAGTTTCTCACAAAACTCTCAAAAATGTAAAACTCTGTATTATTATTATTATTATTATTTTAAATTTCAAATAATAATCATCATCATCATAATATTTTTGTTGTCAAACTGTTCGTTTGTCTAGATTGTATGATTCAGTTATCCAGTAGTCTGTGATAAAATAGCTCATGTGGTGACTATTCTGTGACTACATACAGTATTGTCCCATTGTGACTCTAGGTGATGCTGTTAGAGCCCCATGCTGCTCAGGCTGACAGGTCATTTCACATTTCTGGCAAGACAAATGAGACAGGGGGATCCCCCAAGTATACTATTCACATTTAGAAAACTGATGTACAGAATAAGCTGCGGTGGCTCTGGAACAACAAACAGAAAAGCTGTTTAACAGCCTCCTACATTTAACTTATAAAGGTTGTATACATACTTTGCTCAGAACAGGTCACAAAGAAAGTTAAAGTCAATAAATAAAAAGTAAAGAGTGGGAAAGAGTGCAAGGTTGTTTATGCAGCCTCCGAATTCCCCAGGTTTCAATCCGAACGAGCATCAATGGGATGCAGTGGACAAACAAGTCTTATCCTCGGAAGCCCCACCACACAACCCTTAACAACCTAGTGCCAGATACTACAGCACACTCCCAGACGTCTTGTGTAGTCACGCCCCCAGAGGACAGAGCTACCCAGATCTTACCCCAATCTTACAGCCACTATGTATCTACCAAACATTCCAGTCCAGGCGTTATATCGCTTTCACTCACCTGCCAATTAAACTCATCTGTTTCCTGTTAACTCTCATTTACTGCAGTGTATTTATACCAGTTCATTCACCACATACAGTCACCATGTTTTGCCATTTCAGTGGGACTTTCTGAGCTTTACTTTTTCTTCATGGGCTTTTACTGATTTATTTATTTTTCTTTTCGATTCTGTCCATGCTTTTGATTTATTTTTTGTTTGTTTGTTTGCCCTACATTGCTCTGTTTGACACTTTTTACAGGTTTGTCCGCTGATTTGTCTTTTTTTGTTGTCTTTTTAACCATCATCATTCACAAACATAGTATAGCACAATAACTATAGATTGTTCATGGTGCAGAACAGAGAAATTCCCACTTTCTTTATTTCTTCTTATTTTTGTGTTCACAGAGACGGGGGCATTATCATGGCACCACATAATTAATACCTCCGGGAGACATGTGACGCTGTAGTAGAACAGCTGTTTCATAAAAGGGAAACACTGCAGGGTGTTTTATTGTTGGTGGTGGTGTTTCTGTTGGTATTATGGTGTTGTTGCATCATGCTGAGTGTTTAGAAGTAAATGATTGAAAAAATAACAACTGACTGGCATTATTTATTTACAATGTTTGGAATAGAAGGAACAGTTATGTCATATACAAACAAAAATGCTGCTACATACAGTACAATATACTGGATTCCTTAATAATTGAACATATACTGGACCCCCAACCTTGATAAAACCAAGTTTTTACAATTGTCATAGCACTTTTTATGGGCCCCTGGAAACTCAGGTGCTCTTGGAGTCATCCTTACGTCCAGTTTGTAAATATTGCACATTTTTCTCTCTCTTTGAAGTCTGATGATATACTGCTTGATTTAGTAAGAGAATGGAGAACTTTCCAGCTTGCTCAGAGCCAAACATGCCAAAGATGGCTGAGAGGGATTAAACCTTAAGCCACATCTCAGGATCCTCCCATATTTGTCCTTGGTTTGTGTTTTGAACTTTTGTGTTTCACGAGTACTTTTATGTTGAAACAAGTGCTGAGTGTAACTTAATTGTGTGCTATATTTAATTCTATTCTATTTTACTTCTATTTATTGTTATTTTTGTTAAAAATTTTATTTATTTAATTTTATTTTTTCTTGTCTAATCTAATTTCTTCCTACTCTATTTTTTTCCCCTTTCTTCCCGGTAAATTAATCAGAGCAACTGTATAACCAAGACAAAGCAATTTCCCTCTGGGATTAATCAAGTTCTTTGAATCTTGAATTGAATCTTGAACTTCAGTTCCCATCATGCACTTCACCCAGCCACAATTGTCACAATTGGATTCACTTGAACCTCATTCAGTTTGATTAACGTGTGTATTTAAAGTCCTGTTTCAGTTAGGTCCTGTTTTGCATCTGTTTGGTTTACTTTTGTTCTTCACTCTGTAAGTGCCACTGTTGATGTTGCCCTTTTGTTTTAGTACAAAGTGCCACAGGGGTCATGTGGTAAAAAAAATTAAATAAATAACAAACATGACAAACCTTGCGCACAGATTAGTAAACCGAGGGCACAAATAAATAGAACCGAGCACACTGATTGGTTTACTGGTGTTGTGTCGAAGTTGGTTCCCCCATTGAGATGCATTTTTTTAGCCCCACCCCTGTGAAAATGCCATATTCAGAGAAAGGCTCACACGTGAGAGGTTGTATGCGGCCCACTGAACTTCTACGAATTCTACAATTGACACTGTTACTGTTCTTTAATCTCTGGAATGAAAAAGATGGAGATTTTCTTTATCATAACATGTATCATCTTGTTTTTAATCACTCTATTCACAACCCATGATTTATTTATGCTATTTTACATATGGAATCATTTTCTTTGGTATTTTTTTATAGAATATTTACATTTCATATTTTATAAAAATGGACCACTTCCAGTGCAGATTCCAGTTTGAGTTTATTCAGATATATAGAGCAAAACCGTATGTGCCATAATAGAGACTTGTCAGATACAGTAATAATAACAATAACTTGCCATAGCTGTTGGTGACAATAGATTAAGCCCAAGTTGTCTAGCCATTAGTCATGGTTTAGTCTTAACCTCAGTTTTCATAGTCCTGATTAAATGTAGTTTTTTATGACGTTTTTGGTCCACTTTAATAAACCAGTGTCCTGCCTCTCCTCCATGCATGACATCATTAGCATACTGTAGGTCTCTTCACTGATGGCTTCATGATGACGAATCTACATTTACTCGCTCTGTGCTGATTAGATCTGCCATTGGGTTACTGCAGTGCAGAGGTTAAGATTGGTGTATGGTGGTTTGTAAATGTCACCTGCCAGACAAATGATTTAACATTTACTTTACTAAGGATATGAAACTATAGTTTTACACTATGAATTTGCTGTATTCAATTTGATGATTGCATCAGATGATTGCAACAGTTTATCAGGACTGGCTGTACATCTACAGTAATTATGCAATTATCTAATAAGCCTATCATGTAGCATCAGTACGTAAGACTAGTGCAGAAAATCATACTGTACAGACAAAGGCCTGCAGCTTCTGGTAATGTTCACATCAATCATCAGAATGGGGGAAAATCTCAGCGATTTAGACCATGACCAGATTGTTGGTGTCAGGCAGTGTGATTTAATTACTTCTTAAATTGGAGAGTTGTACCTTAATGGTTAAGAGGAACTAATTATCAGAAAGACAGCTGTCATAGGTTTAAACCCCAGCACCACCTAGTTACTACTGTTGATCCCTTGAATGAGGCTTTCGACTCATACTGTATGGATAAAGACATAAATGTACAATCATGGCCAAAAGTTTTGTAAATGATACAAATATTAATATATTTTTTCTTGGTGATATATTTTCACCAAGTCTGCTGCCTCAGTTTCTATGATGGAAATTTGCCTTTACTCCAGAGTTTTATGAAGAGTGATCAAATGAATTGCAATTAATTGCCATGAAAATAAACCGTCAGTTCTGTGTTGTGCCAACAGTAAAGCATACAGAGACCATCAATTTGGTTGGTTGCTTCTCAGCTGTGGGAGTGGGCTCCCTTACAATTATGCCTAAGAACACAGCCATGAATAAAGAATGGTACAAAAAAAAGACTTCCATCCAAGAACTGTTTGGTGATGAGCAATGTCTTTTCCAGCATGATGGAGCATCTTGTCATAAAGCAAACGTGACTTGGTGAACAAAACATTGAAATTTTGAGTCCATGGCCAGGAAACTCCCCAAACCAAAGAAAAACAAAAACCTGCAAATTCTGACAAACTTCCAGCATTGATTATGCAACATGGGGCTGCCATCAGTCAGGATGTGGTCCAGAAGTTGATTGACAGTCATGCCAGGGCGAATTGCAGAGGTGTTAAAAGGTCATGACTGTAAATATAGACTCTTTGCATAAACTTAATGTAATTATCCAGAAAAGCCTTCGACACTTCTGAAATGCTTGTAATTATTCCTCAGTATACCATAGTAACACCAAAGCAGCAGAATTTGTGGAATTAAATACTTGTGTCATTCTCAAAACTTCCGGCCACAGCTGTAAGTCACTCTGCATAATGGAATGCCATAAATGTAAATGTATGACTGCTGTGCTCCTCAGATATTCCTTTCCTAGTAACTGGATATGAATCCAATAGAACACCTTTGGGATGTGGTGGTTGTAATATCTGGAGAATGAAAGTGCACGAATTGCATAATGTCAACATGGACCAGAATTTGGGCCACAACATACTGTACAGGCAAGATTGTGTTTTCTTTGTGGTTTATTATCATTTAAACATAAATGGCACAGAAATTTCTACTAACCACTATTTACTATGTACTATTTACTAAAAAAAATAGTTTATTGGTTTGCATTCTGTACAAAATATATGAAAATGTATCAACGTTTCAACCGAATTTAAAGTGCGAATCACAGCTGAGATCAACAGCATGCAGAGGGTTATGCACAGAAGAATTTAGCACACGGTACATTTTCTAAATTTACAAAGAGTGAGTGAGAGAGAGAGAGAGAGAGAGACTTTACTGAATATACTCAAATATTTTTGTGAAATAGTACAGTTTTTATTCATTTATTTATTTAGTTATTTTTTATTTGGAATTCTACATAGCTAAATTTTCATGTGCTGTTATTAACTGTCACTAGTCTAAAAGCATCAGGAATAACTAATCTTAGGGCGACTACTGTATAAGCTGCTTTATGCTGAAGAGAAATATAACCTTCTAACCAACTTTTGTGAGGCTGCCAACAGGTTTTAGTTTTTTTTAGCATTCGACTCCTGCACAATCAGCAAAGAAATTCTCATGAGATACCTCTATACAATCTTCCCATTACAAGGTAACTAGTATATTCTCTCTCTCTCTCTCTGTGTCTCTCTCAATAATTAATCAAAACAACTTTGCACATTGCTTGGAATCCAATTACTGTTGAGCAGTTTTGCCATGGCTCTTGTCAAATCTCTGGTGACCTATAAGCATGGCAGGAGAAATGAGCGCACATGTCGGAAATCAGGAAACAAAACAACAACAAAATAGCTTAATATTAACCTACTGTAACTATTTACTGAAGATATGTTAAAAGCAAAAACTGAGTTTTTACGTAAAGGGTACAAATGAGCTCATTATAACTAAAAACACATCTTTCATCATAATCACACATACAATTCACTCTTAGATATTACTACCTATATGCATTCATGACCCCATGACAGTTTTTTTTCCCCCATAGGTTGGATTACATGTCTGGACATTTGGGTACAACTGACTCAGTCAGCATAAATTTATCATCCAGACATTGTTTAGGTCACCAAAATAATGATGTGTTCAAATGTTCTTAGGGTTTGATCTGTCCCAATCACAAATTGCTGGAGGCCAAAGAGAGCATCAAGCCTTTTGGAGCCGATTGGAAGCTCAACAGGGACGGAACATAAAGGCTGTCAACCCGAGGAGATGTCAGATAAGCTCTGTGAGCTGTAACGACCAAATAATGTGAAAGAATGCTACTTTTTCTTGTCACAGATTCCCCACAGATTGGTGCTGAATCTTCATGGTGCTAGCACACAAATACACACAAGCATAGTAAGCATCAATTGTTTCAAAACATCCCTGTATACCAACAAATTCACACACATTTCCTTGCTTTTTCATCTCTTCTGAAATATGCAATGAAAAAACAAAACAAAACAAAAAAAAAACCTTAAGGGCTCGATTGTCCATTATGGCTGGTGTGTTCCCTTTTCCATTATGGCCTTGGGCCTGTACCTTTTCACGTTGGTACAGAGTGCAGATCAACACCGCCAGAAAAAGGAATAAAGTTGTGGTTAATGTGTTTCCTCCTCCCATTCTGTGTCCCAGCGTTGCAGGATAAAATATGGACCCAGCTAGCAAACATGTGCTTCAGGGTCAGTCCATATGCAGACAATCATTATAGAGCCTGATGTTCTCACTGAGGACACATAAAGACTAGGTGTGAGGACTTTTACCCTTACCCTGCTAACAAAAGAATGATGGCTGCTACGAATGTAGAAACCTGCAGTACCTGTAGAGTACCTTATCCTGCTCATCACTGAGAGCAAATAATGGGCTACAGATGGCTGGGCAGGAACGCCTGCTCTCTATATCACTGTGGGAGACTGACAGATCTATAATGTGCTAGCTGTGGACACAGCTGACTACAACATGCTTAAGGCTAAAATCCTAGCCTGAGTAGGTGTAAACCTTGCCACCCTCCTGTATTACAAGTGGACCCTCAATGTAAGACCCTGTCATGGCAATAGATGTAGATTACCTTAAAAAAAAAAAAGGGAAATAACCTCCTCTGGACCCTTTTTCCATTTTGCAATGCAGCATCTATCTGGTGCAGACTAATCAATGATGCTTAATGTGATTTGGAGATAACATTAGACAGAACCCAGAAGAAAAAGAGATTTCCAAGAATTGTCATTGTCCCAGGGGCTTGTCCTTGCAAGAGTACTGCTCCGTCATCCCCCTGTCCAGAAGTATGCTTTTCGCAATGTAGTACAAAAGCTCTTCAGATGGTGTAAGTCTCAATCGGTTGGTTGCATATACAGTAAGATATGAATAAGATGAGTGTACACTTGACTTGTCTCTGGAGGGTTGTAGCATTCTGGGGAATTCTCCCTGTGCTGTGCACTCATGACATTAACCCATGATGTCCCACAAAACCCACAGAAATATGTTTTGTCTTTTTTATTTTGTTGCAATTCCTGTGAAATTCAAGGTGCAAGGTCCATCACCATTCTGACTGGCATCACTTCAATGAGATAACGTTTACTGAATACTGTACAATCACTGTTGGTTACACGCCTTTATGATGGACAGGAGTGGCTTCCTTTCACTGATTGTTTACTCAACAAGAGTGGTGTGGTTTGACTGACAATGTATTTGGCTCCCCTCACCCCCTAGGTGGACATATGGGCAAAGATGTGAAGCTTTGGAACAGGTCGCACTATCCACCACTTGATGAGGAAATCTGAAGCTGGAACATCAGGAACTGATGACATTTGCTAGAGCCAGCTGTTCTGTCTTTATAACTGAAATCTACTTTATTGTATCAGTGTAACTGAGGTGGTACCACTTTTGTCTTTATGTTGGAGAATGGGCAGATTAGGTGGTAAATTATAAACCATGAATCATCTGCAATAAGTACTACTTCTGGACAACTTGCAATTCTTAGTCTGGACAGTCTGACTTAAAATATCCTTAGTGACTAACTCCTTTATGCACTGGATAAAGACAGGTTTTGGTTCCACGCATATAGCTGTAGGGTTACAAGTGTGTGTGAATCTCCCCTGGCTGGCAGATTGTCAGAGGAAAAAAAAAAACCAAAAGAGCTGAATCCCAGAGAAGAAAACAGAGAACTTGCTTGACATTACAAGCCATGTTTCCATGGCAGCAGATTTACCCAGACTTTATAGTTTCTTTGTTCTTATTGCACTTTACTAAATCCTTTTACCTAATTAGCGATCACAGTGTTTCTTATACTACGTCAAAGAACATTAACAACCATTTTCCTAAAATCACCGGGTATCATCATTTAAATACCTTCCTTATGCTGGATCATATATCTTATTGGTGAACACTATTGGGGAAGCCACACTATCATCCAATAGTCTCTTATTGTTTTTTATTTAAATAGTGACAGGGTACTTAGTATTTTTATATGGATTGCAAGTAGACATTTAATCTTGTGCCCATTTAAACCCTTGTGCCTGGTGTTTATTTAGCCTTCTCACCTAAGTCCAGGAAAGCCAGTTCTACTTAATGCGGCACATAAAACTTTTTCTGATTTTTTACTATTTGTTTTAGATTATAAAGTGGATTATTTCACTAACTGCATCATGGTAGGGTTAATCAGGCATTTTATATCATTTTTATTGGGGTGACATTAAAGCAGTTTTAGTTTTCCATTGTTTTCAGTTTGTGCATACTTGAAAATGTTAAGTAGATTGATGTTGCCTGAATGATATATTAATTAGCTTGTCTGTTGTATGATGTGCTGCTGATCCGTTTGATGCCTTTTTACACGCATCAAAAGCACCAGCAACACAATTTGCACAGATTTACATTTTACATTTACATTTTATTAATATAGCAGATGATTTTAATTCGATGTTACTTTCATATAGTTAAACAAATGAGCATTTCAATGTAATGTTCAAGGGCCCAACGTGTCATATTGCTGGAACCTGAAAATGCAATCTTCTGATCAGTAGCTCAAAGTCTTAATTATAGAGCCACTACATTAATTGGAAAAGCTTTTATGCTTTTACTCCAATTAACAAAATCAAAAACTCTCCAGAGCACCACTGTTTCCGATAGCCAGTGTATTTTGATTTCGCTCTATGCCATTGAGCTCATTCATCCTTCACAATTATTATTGCACCACTGAACCGTTTTGGTATGTTTGTCAACTTCCTGAGGTGCAAGCATATGCTAAATTCTTGCCGCTGTGGCTGCTTTTAATTCAAATGAAGACCTCCAGAAATGACTGGCGACATGACAGGAATTTAAGATACTACATTTTTCCATACTTTGACACCTGAAACACTAAAGTCAGCACTAGAGTTTATTTTCTTCTCAGTGTTTTGGAAAGCACACCAATATTTTTTTGGTACATCTCAGAGATGGTACAGACCTGGTATCTCTCACTCATTGCATTTTGTATGGCAGCAGTAGAGAATAATATCAACGGATATACAATGGATATAGTTCTTGTAATAACAACAAAATGTTAATAATAGAAATACTATGACTATATACAATCACCAGCCACTTTGGTACTGTAGGTACATGTGATCAGCCAATCACATGGCAGCAACTTGATGCATATAGGCATGATCAAGACAATCAGCTGAAGTTCAAACTGAGCATCAGAATGGGGAAGAAAGAAGATTTAATTGACTTTAACGTGGCTGGTCTATTATTGGTCTAAGTATTTACAAAACAGCTGATCTACTGGGATTTTCACACACCACCATCTCCTAAGGTTTGTGGAGAATGGTTCTGAAAAAGAGAAAATATACAGCAAGCAGCAATTCTCTGGGCGAAAATGCCTTGGAATTGCCAGAGGTCAGAGGAGAATGGACAGACTGGTTCTAAATAAACTCAAATGATATCTTGTTACAACTGAGGTATGCCAAAGAGCATCTCTGAATGCACAACAACCTTGAAGCAGATGGGCTGCAGCATCGGAAGACCACAGCAGGTGCCTCTCCTGTCAGCTAAGAACAGGAAACTGAGGCTTTCAATTAACACAGGCTCAAAAATTAGACAACAGAAGATAAACATTGAAAAACATTGTCTAGTCTAATACGTCATGATTTCTGCTGTGACATTTGAAGTAAACAAAATTAAAAGCATTTTCCATCCATCCTGCCTTGTAGTTACAGTTCAGGCTGATGGTGGTGGTATAATGATGTTGGGGATATTTTCTTGGAACACTGAGCATTGTTTAAATGGCACTGCCTAACTGAGTATAGTTGCTTACTATGTCCATCCCTTTATGACCACCGGATAATATGCCATGTTACAAAGCTAAAATTATTTTATACTGGTTTCTTGAACATGGCCTCAACTGTCATCAGATATCAATCCAATGGAGCACCCCTACATAGGGATGTAGTGGAACAGGATATTCACATCATGCGTGTGTACCTGAAAAATCTGCAAAAACTGCATGATGCTGTCACATCAATATGGACAACATTCCTTAGAGAAGTAAGGAATGTTTCCAGTACTTTGTTGAATCTGTCATGAAGAATTAAGGAAGTTCTGAGGGCAAAAGGGGTCCAACCCAGAGCTAGCAAAGTATACCTACAGTAAAGTGGCTGGTGAGTGAATAATAAATAGAAGTATAACTGTGCTTTCACCTAGTCTCATCAAACACATTAGAGAACTTAAAATAATAAAAAATAATTTTTTTGATGAACAATGTTTGAATCAGATCGGTCTGATTCGAAAGTTGTTGGTGAATTTTAATACCAGGAGATCAGGGATTTGGATTCCAGGAGAGCATCAGACTATTTACTGTGCATTTTGATGTACTGTATTGATACTGAATGTCAATACTCGTTATGGCGAATTCTGCATGATGGACATTTAATATTATATTAATCTTCCTTGCAGGAATCAATACAACCATATGCGCCAATTGGATTTTGGTTTTAATCGCTCTCTGTGCTGTACATTATTTACAACTTCATTGTATTATTGTACTGAATGTTGGTACAAACAGTTCTAGTGTGTTTGTCATGAAAATTTAGTACAGTTTTATTGAATATTGTTTAAGCACTACCACATGACTGTGTGCTGTTGTGCTGAACATCAGCATTGCTGTGATGGATGGCGTCTTAGTGCTGATGGCATCACAGCCATGCTGATATTCATCATAACAGCACGGCCGCAAGTGTGATATTGCTTTTACACAACTGTTCCACAAACACCATTTATCATCAGCAGATTGTTTGTTTACGATTTGTTCCATAACTGTTGGGCTTATTAACAGGGATGAAAGTAGTTTTAAATGCTTACAGGCACTATGTAGGAAAAATGTGAGGAGAATGAACCATGTTGGTGGTGGACAGTCCTGAGAAACCAACAAGATTTGCTTGATATTTCCATTTATTATGTTTTACAATGTCAGCTAGCTTCTGGGGTTTGTGGGTTGACTCTCAAATAGTGTTAAATGAAAAACTGCTACGAAAGCTTACACTGTATAATTCCTTGTTTTACAAAACAAATAGTGCCCTTGATCAGGGGTTAGAGAGGGATTTGGGATTCAGACATGTGTTAGAAGCTAGTTAGCTTTGCAGCTCATGTAAGCTGTAAATAAAATAAACTAGGACAATTTAGAAGTACTAAGCAAAGTGTTGGTCAAAATGTGTTTTCTTGTTGAAAATGCATCTGTGAATGGATTTGAATTTGGGTTTTGAAAGGCATCTGCCCTCCACTCTTTCCAGTACTGTGGGCTCACACATACTGGTGCCTGACAGTTACAGTGCCGTGAAAAAGTATTTGATTTATTTTTTATTTTTTGTATATTTATATTATGTCACACTTAATAATTCAAATCAGTTCAATGCAATAAATATACATATAATAAATGGAAATAGTATGTTAGTGCAAAATCATCTGTAAATAAATATAAACTGTATAAACTGTTATAGACGAATAATAGATGGATGCATATATTGTATTAGTAAATTAAACTTTAAAGGTGAGAATATTATTGTGCATTATAGTGTATGTAAATATTAGTAACACTGATTTAAATCATCAAACTAATTTTAATATTACACAAAGATAACCTTCTCAATCATTTATTAAGGGAAAAAAAGCTGTCCAAACCCACCTGTGAGTAAACACCAGCACTATATAATTAGAGATCGTTATAATACCTGTGATGTGGAGTGATACGGATACTGTAGTTAAACATCCTGGTGCTGATTATTACTTCTCATGGACAGCTTTTCATTTTACTTAGATTAATTGGTCAGAACTAACTGTTGTATAATTTCTAATATGATATATCAGCGACAAAATATTTGCAGAAACAAAATGATGCATGCTGCCATTACTGTATTCAAAAATTCACCAAGAAACAGAGCTACGTAATGGTGTTGTTGTATTAGCTACTATATTTTCCCAGAGGAATGGCTGGATAGTGCATGTTTGGCAGAATTTTCTTCTGAAGCTATTAGAGTTCCCTGGTGTCTCTCATCACCCTGAAGCAAATAACTGAATGTGAAGGTATCTGATAAAGGCAGTGGTAGTTCTGAGCTGTAGAGCAGGCTAGCATTCTGTTCTTTTATAGGATTTCAGGCAAGATTGTCTGCTGTTCCTGTGTGCTCGCAAACTGCAGCGTTGATCCCTGTGAATCGTTCCTGCTGGAAAAGAGATTGTGTCTGAAAATGCAGATATGCAATGCGTGCTGTGTGCTGCAGTAACTTTTGCACACTGGAGGATTCGTGTCATTTATTTTATCACCCTTATTCACACTAGAGAGAACATATTGTCTGCCATCACATTGGTCAGTTCATGGCAATAAGCATCAAATTTCAAAATGCAATTTTTATGCCTTTTAAATTATCCTCTTGTTTATATATAATATATAATCCTCTTTATATATATATATAATAAAAAAAAAATATATATATATATATGCTGAGAAAAGTGTCTGTTCACCTGGTGTCATTATAAAAGGCATTTGGCACAAGGTATAAGATTTCATGGAACAAGTACAGTAGCAATCATGGTAAAAGTGAAGGAGCTTCCTTCTCAGGGACAACATCATTAAACAATAGTTGAATGGAAAAAAATTCCAGAGCAATAACAAAATACCATAAACATCCCAGACACATGTGGCTTTCACATCACACTCGCACACTAATGATAAGGCAAGGAAGCGACGGAAACCACCAGTAACATAATAACAGTTAAAGGATAAACTGAAAGCAGCAGGGGCAATGTGCAGTTATACAGAGGACATTTACAGTAATTAATGAACTTCCCAGAGTCGTCCCAGTTCTTGCACTCCATGCAAAACGTCAAAACGGAGCAAGGCATTTTTATTTTTGGAACAATATATTTGATCAAAGAGCGAAGTTTTTGGCAGTAATTCAGTTGAACATGTTTGGAGAAATTGCCATGAACAAGTTTTATATCCAAGTCTCCACCCAGCTGTGATCTCAACAAAGTGGAATTCATGTTAACGTAAATGCATTTCCTGTTAAACAACTGAACAAATGACAATAAAGCGCAGATACTCTATATACTTAGAGAATGGCTTTATTTATATCCACACTATCAATTATCACTCAAATAAGGATGGGTTCCCTTTTTCCCGTGTTCCACTCATTGTTTCCTTGCCACGGTAGCCTTACTAACTAGGGCTTACTTGTAAAGGACAATTTAATAAATCCATACATTTCTAAATCTTTACCTATCTTACATATATATATATATATATATATATATATACTGAACTGAACACTGAACAAAAATATAAACGCAACACTT